>JXPG01012354.1:0-11029 GCA_001015175.1 Megaselia abdita
CTATAATTTGTGTATATTCAAATAACAAAAATAGTTTTATCCAAAAAGAGAAAACATATAAAGAATCAAAACCTTAAAAATAAATAATAAAACAAAACCTTAAATAACCAAAAAATACCAAGCAAGCTATAATTTTTTTTTTTTATAAATAGTTATAATGATAATAATAAAAATATTAATAATTAAACATTAAAAAATAAAAAAATAAATAGGTTTTAGAGAAAGAGAAAACATATAGAGAATGAAAATAATAATACAAAGCCTTAAAAATAAATAATAATAAAAAGAAATATTAAAATAAATAGTGATAATAATAAGAAAATAAAAATAAATAAATAAGAAACAACATTTTATTTAAAAAAAGTGTTTCTAGAAAGGGAAAATATATAAACAATAAATAATAAAACAGAAACTTTAAAAAAGCAAAAAAAAAATAATAAACCAAAGCCTTAAATATAAATAAAGTTTAAAGAAATATTTAAAAAATAAATAATACAAAAAATAGTGATAATAATAAAAATTAAACATAAATAAATTATTTAAAAAAATGTATTTAAAAATAGTTTTTCTAAAGAGGGAAAATATATAAACAATAAATAATAACACAAAAACCTTAAATAAAACCAAATATTAATAAAAAGCTAGCATTAAATATCATATATTAAATAAATAAAGATAATAATAAAAATTGAAACACCAAAGCCTTAAACATAAATAATACAATAAAAATAATAAAAAGCGTAAAATAAAAAAGTTTAAAGAAATATTTAAAAAGTAAATAATAAAAAAAATAGTGATAATAATAAAAATTAAACATAAATAAATTATTTAAAAAAATGTATTTAAAAATAGTTTTTCTAAAGAGGGAAAATATATAAACAATAAATAATAACACAAAAACCTTAAATAAAACCAAATATTAATAAAAAGCTAGCATTAAATATCATATATTAAATAAATAAAGATAATAATAAAAATTGAAACACCAAAGCCTTAAACATAAATAATACAATAAAAATAATAAAAAGCGTAAAATAAAAAACCTTAAAGAAATATTTAAAAAATAAATAATAAGAGAAATATTTCTCGAATTCTTAAATAAAGCTGATTGATTTAATTACATTTTTTTATTTAATTTTCTTTCAAAATTATGTAAAATATTTATTATATTTTTATAATATTTTTATGTTTAATGTTATTTATTGTTACGCCCGAATTTTAAAAATGGTATTGTTATTTTTTTATTGTCATTTTAATTTAATTGTTAATTATTTAAGGTTATTGATTTTGTTATTATTCTTATTGTAAAATGATCTTCTTTTTAAATTACACTTTTTGATAATATTTAAAATTAATTTAGTATGTCAATGTTAACCTTTTAATAAGGGTATTTTTGACTAAAGTGTAAGAATTCAAGTTAAGAATACCAAATGATTTAGAGTTTAATTAAAAACTTGTAAAAATGAGAAACATTTATGAAAAAATCTTTAACTTCTCCAAAACTTATAATGATTCTTTAAAGTTTTTTTTCTGTTACGCATCTAAGAGATTTTTTAATCATTCTAATGTATTTTATTAAAGTTTTGCTAAACTTGATAGTTTTTTTACATTTTTTTCTTATACTTATTGTTAAAAAATATGTTATTCTTTTATTTTTTNTTGAAATCTTTAACTTCTCCAAAACTTATAATGATTCTTTAAAGTTTTTTTTCTGTTACGCATCTAAGAGATTTTTTAATCATTCTAATGTATTTTATTAAAGTTTTGCTAAACTTGATAGTTTTTTTACATTTTTTTCTTATACTTATTGTTAAAAAATATGTTATTCTTTTATTTTTTTAATTCTTGCGACTATAATTTTTGAGTTTGTTCTTTTTTTTTGAATTTTTTTATTGTTTTTTTTTTTAATTATTGTAAAAACACATTTTATTTTAAATATTTCTTTTTTAATTCTTGAAAGTATTTATTGTCTTGAAGAAGGAATTATATTTATTAACTTTGTGTTTCTAAATTTAATTTAGGGTATTTGTCGTTTTTCTATATAGTTTCCTCTGGAATATTGAAACTTATTTAAAACGCTATATTCGGTTTTTAAAATATCTGAGTTTTCTAATATATTGATTTACGTTTCTTAGCTCAAAATATAAAAAAATAATAGAACGGTTTTGGAAATAAAATAAAAAGCGTTTTGAAATGGGAAATAAAAACATCTGAAATAGAGTTTTANTTCAATCCCAGAAATCGATTTCACATTTCCCAACTCCTCTTAAAATTGGAGATTTGGGCGCTATATTCGGTTTTTAAAATATCTGAGTTTTCTAATATATTGATTTACGTTTCTTAGCTCAAAATATAAAAAAATAATAGAACGGTTTTGGAAATAAAATAAAAAGCGTTTTGAAATGGGAAATAAAAACATCTGAAATAGAGTTTTAAATATATATATTTTTTAATGTAGCAACAATTGTATTCAAAGAAGAATGAAGATAAAATATTCAAAAGAAGAAGTTGTAGAATTATTATTACAGTCTTGTAGAAAATTATAATTGTAAAATGGAAGCAACAATTGTATTCAAAGAATAACGTTGATAAAATATTTTAAAAAATAATTGTAGAATTATTATATTATTGTAAAAACCTATATAATATACACTTAGTTTTTCGGAAATTAAGCTTGAATGACTAAAAATTTAAGACTTTTAAAAAATAAACTATAAAATATAGAGGTCCTAAAATTTTAAAATACTCGTTATATAAGACTTCAAATTTCTTCCTTGAAAAACATATTAAAATAAGTAATCAATTTAAACAAAAAATCATTGAATTCTACAACGAATTGAATTCTTCTTTTTTGAAAGTTTCTTTATCTGGTTAATTTTCATTTGCTTAGAATTATAACTAAACTGAAAAAAAATCATTAAAGTGTTCGGTATTAGAATTAGACTCTGCGATATCTTGACTCACTTGAAATGTGTTCAATCTTTAAATCTATCTATCTTCTAATACAAGACCTCTCCTCTTTTAATGTAAAAATTTAGCAAATTCATAGTTTAACTGACAAGACCGTTAAATTTTCTGCAAAAAAACCATAAAAACCTAAATGCTAAAAAATCACACAAAAAAACCGAACATTTCTCCAAGTGCCTTAAAGCGAAAGAAAAAGGAGGAACCAAACGAGTGTCTTCTTTCATTCAGAATTAATTAATCAGACTTCTATAAATTTTATAGACTCTGACAGTTTTCAGATACATTTCACTCCTTTTTTTTTGTTCATTTCATTTCATTCCATTCATTCTCTCCCACACTCTTCTATCTCGAACTTCAAATAATGAGGAATTTCAAGATTTATTTAATTTTGTTCGTGGCGCCCCTTTCCCTTCTCACTTAAGGTATAGAATCGAGTCTATACGTATGGAAGATTGTGAAATTTGTCAGATTCAATAGAATAAATTGAGTGAAGACTCGGTTTTTTCCTGCTTTCCCATTGAATGGCAATGGATTATTTGAATTGATGGAAATACTATGCTAAGGTAGAAAGTATGTATATGCTATGCAAATTGCCTGGAATATCATTACAATATATAAGGAACTGGAACTGTTTTGGTAAGACGAAATTGATGGGGAATTAATTGGGCTTTATTGGGATACTATTTATCATTGGGATTCTCAAGAGGGATTTCCTCCGTTTTGGTGTAATTTGACTTGACTTTTTGGTATACTTTATGGGTTTTACTTTCTTTACTTACTTACTTTGTGTTAACCATTTTTCCAGGAATTTCATTCAACAATGCAGTAACCTCCAAATTCGATTACCCTTGAAATCGCCTGAAACAGTTTTCCCTAATTAATAAAGTCTATACCTCTTACTGCCCAATCATCCAAGATTAACACCATCAAAGAAAATGGAAAAGTTTTTCAACCCCGACAACTCATTACATACACAAAGCGGTAAGCGCTAAAGAGATGGAGATGGGAATGAGACGACACTATACAAAGAATCTTCCAGACCATACCAGACCACAAAGATAATAAACGAAGATCCCTATGGCTTATGTCTTTCTCACTATATATCTGTTCGAGCTGTGTAATTACACAATTAAGAGTAGAGTTTTTCGAATTAATTGTTGTCCTTTTATGTTTGTTCTTAGATAAATTTTTCTTTTAGAACTTGAAGTTTTAGGATAAGAAGAAGTGTTTGGAAAGGAAGAATATGTCGAAAGATGATGGCAAGAATTCGCATTCAATGTGTCTTATGTGATGAGAATTTGTTTAGATACTTAAGGGCTTTCTGTCTANTGATATGATTTGTTTAGATACTTAAGGGCTTTCTGTCTATGGATGGCTTTTCTTCCTGTCGAACCCGCATCTGTTAAATACAATTTCTTTGTCTTAACACTTTTTTTCTTTCTTTTCTTTTATGTTGTTTTTTTGTTTTTCTTAGAAATTTTCTTTTTAGGAAAAACACTTTGGTTGGATGGATCTATAGGAGCTTTTCTTTAATATTTAGGGTTTTTAGGATGCAAGGTCATCCTGTTTTTTTTTTCTCAATACATAAAAGTCTTCAATAGAAAAAAAATCAACTAATAATTTAAGATTAAAGTGATTTGAACAAAGAAATTTCTTCTATTGAAATGGACTGTTGTGAAGTTTATGTTGGTTAAACTAAACAAAATTTGATGAAAATAATTAATCACTTATTTGTTAATTTCTTTAAGGCCCTGACTTATCTTTATTATCTTTCTAAGAATGAATAAGTTTAGAAAAATAACTAAGATTTATCAAGACTATTAAGTATTGGATAAAGAAAGATAAACGGAAATATTTCAAGAACGAGAATTTAATTGAAGTACCTTTCTTTAAAAAAATTATCTCTGATAATTATATAGTCTGAAAACTCAAAGTAATTAAACTCTATAATTGAATAATTGTCAATTAAAAAATTACTCATGGCGAAATCTTTGACGCATTAAAATTTAATGGCTCGCCTATCAAAAAATACATTAAGTGACAAATGACGAAACATGCGAACTCAATTACGAATGTCCAATGAATGATCATAATTGGTTCTGAAAATATTTTTGAAATGAAATGAAGAATTTCTTGTGTATTTAAAAGCTGGTGCCACCTGGTGTTGACTTATCGAAATTCCATTAGTCGATGAGATATTCTAAATGTGGTATACACGGAAAAAGAAGTGTGGAAAGTTTATCTACACCATGTGTATTCTTACATTTGTGGAGAAATATGAGAAAATTCAAACAACGCTGTTAAAATACATATAAGCTTCGTAATACTAATAAGAGAGACATCAAGATATGNAAATTCTGTTAGTCTATGAGATCTTCTAAATGTGGTATACACGGAAAAAGAAGTGTGGAAAGTTTATCTACACCATGTGTATTCTTAAATTTGTGGAGAAATATGAGAAAATTCTAACAGCAACGTTGTTAAAATACATAAGCTTCGTAATACTAATANAGTTTATCTACACCATGTGTATTCTTACATTTGTGGAGAAATATGAGAAAATTCAAACAACGCTGTTAAAATACATATAAGCTTCGTAATACTAATAAGAGAGACATCAAGATATGTGGGGAAAGACACTTTAATTGAAGTGGGTAAATTACTTACAACTGTAGGGAAAATATTACTTCATAAAATTAATGGTATCGGCTAGAAAAAACGTGTTTGGTAATGTTAAACAATTAACCTATTTTCGTTTTCTTTAGGAAGTGAAAATATCGGACCCATTCTGTTCTGTTAAAAGAAATGTTACAAAATATTTGAAAGAGTAATATCCTCAGTAACANAGGGAAAATACCTACTTCATAAAATTAATGGTATCGGCTAGAAAAAACGTGTTTGGTAATGTTAAACAATTAACCTATTTTCGTTTTCTTTAGGAAGTGAAAATATCGGACCCATTCTGTTCTGTTAAAAGAAATGTTACAAAATATTTGAAAGAGTAATATCCTCAGTAACATTAGTGTAAAAACTGAAATGATAGGATACATTCTATCACTAAAATGAGACGATTAAGTAAGAAAATTCTCTCTCAATAAAAAACTAGGTTTTATAAAAATAAATTTCAAAAACGTTTGTTAAAAAGAAAAACCAACAAGAATTAAAAGCAATATAAATACTAAACAAATTTAAACTAGCATTTTTTTAAACTAAAAAAAATGAAAATTATTTTTCTTTTTTTATAAATGGATATTATTTTAACACAAACATTTATGTTTTAAATATTTTTTTTAAGCTTTCGAAAGTTGAATTTAACAAACATTGCATATAGTATTTTAGAGATTATTTCAAAATAAAATGAGCTATATATATATGTATATCTTCAAATTTCTGAAGTATTTCCGAGAAAATGTTTTAAATCTTACTTTCAAAATTAGATTTAAAAATTAAATAATTCTCTTTTATTTTAAAATATTTTTTAACATATGGTTTTTTTGTTTGATAATATTTTAGTAAAAGCTTCATCTTCCAAAAAACATATACTTTAAAGATCTAAATATTGTTATTTCAAATTTCCAAAAAAATCTATTTAAAAAAATCTAAGAAAAACTAATTTAATTTAAAGCAATTTATATAAAACTATAGAAATATCAAATAAATTTTAAAATGATGAATAACTCTTTTTTTTAAACAAAAATTTCCACAAACAGTGCATTTTTTGTTAGATTTACCAATTTTGAGAAATATTTATAAAATAAAAAAAAAAATATGTTTAAATGAAAAAAACTCTTCATTTAATTTGAAAAATTAACAATAAATATTTCCAAAAATTTTTGAGGCAAAAAATGTTTAAATAAAAATTTAGAGAACGAATAAATTAAAAGAAAAATTTTAAATTTGATTTATATTCAAAAATTAAAATGAATATTTTGAACAAAATTATTCGTTAATTTCAAGATTATTAGAATTAAAAATAAGGATTTTTTTTTCAAATTTAAAAGATACAAGAGCATAAATTTGATTGTAATAGTTTTTTTTTAATTTAAAAAAAAATTAAATTTGATTTATATTCAGAAATTATTAAAATGAATATTCTCAAAAAAAAATTACTCATTAATTTCAAGATTACTAAAATTTAAATTAAGGATTTTTTTTTAAATATCAAATTCAAAAGATACAAAAAATAAATTTGATTGTAATAGTTTTTTTTTTNCATGGATAATAAATTTATTAATTTTAAAAAATATGTAATTTTAAAATAAGAAAAAAATATTCATATATTTCAAAAATTAAACAAAAATTAATTTAATTATTATCAACATGTTTTAAAACATAAACTAACAAATATAAATAATAAAAAATATGGAAATATAAATTTGAGAATTTACAATTCAAAGTATATACTTTAGTTTCAAACATATTAAATTTATGCGGTTTTTCTGATAAATTGTAGAATTTTTTTTTTTTTTTGTGGAAATATATTTTCGTTTAGTTTAGCTGTGAGAATATTGTTAGTTATTGAATTGAAAGTTACTGATATAGAAAATGTATGTAAATTATATTTTTTTGTTATTTTATTAACGTTGTTTAAACTCAAGCTCTTTAAAGAAAGGATAATTTAATATTACAGTCTAACTTTAAGTTTGTTTTCAAGATTTTTGTTATACATAAGTGTGTCCAGAAAAAAAATTGAAATATAAGTCAGAATTTAGACTACTAATTCACACAATGAGCCAAATATTCAAAGTATAGTAGTGATGTTAAGGTATGTTTTCTTCATATGTGTTTAGCAGCTTCTGTTCAGTGCTTTAGTTTTCCCTTTACCTCTAAATAGACCAATTGAAGAACTATCTACTATTTAAACTATTGTATNGGTATAGTAGTTTAGCAGCTTCTGTTCAGTACTTTAGTTTTCCCTTTACCTCTAAATAGAGCAAGTGAAGAACTATCTACTATTTAAACTATTGTATTTTATTTCATCAACATCAAAATGACTAGAGATGCCTCAGCTTGTATATCCGTATCTTCGAATGAACATTTCTTACAAAAAACTCTAATGTGATCGCTGAAGATCGAGCTCAGAATCGTCCGAGTAAAATTATTATTTCAAAAGAAAAGGAAACCATTATATATATATTCAATAATTGTGTTATTTTAATTGATAAATTTAAAGCTTCTAATTTAATGACTCGATAGCATACTTGATAGCGAAAGATGTCGTATAGTATTCGTGCCGGTTGGCGGTAGCGCTTTTACGAAGTATCACTGTTGACAAGCCACTTGAAAGCCACTAGTCTAATCTTCTTCTTTTTGTAATGTTAAAATTAGTTTTCTTTCAAAATTTAGCAATTCCCAAATGATTTTAAGATGTCTTCGGCAAGTGCAAAGATAACCTGACAGGTTTTAGCGCTAATTAACGCAGTCGCTGATTTTGTGTTGTCATTAGGTACAGATAACAGCTTCAGTAACTCAATTATGGATAGAGCCGGTCTATAGATAGACAAGGGCTTTGGATTTTCCTCTTACTAATAATTCTAATAACAAATAGCAGTTTAAAACTATAAATCCAATAAATGAGATGATTAAGTCAGAAAAAAGTGTCTGTGGAAAGTACATTCTCATACTGTGTGTGTAGCTTATTTTTATTTAATACTTCAAATAGTTGTTTGAATTCGAATCTTTCCATTCGTATAATTTGCAACCACTCAAGCAAAAACCTCTGAATATACATTTCCTTCTAAGAAAAATAAAACAAAAATACACACAAAAACCATTTGAAAACAAAAAGTAAAGTGAAAACCCAAAAGAAAATTTCTCCATCTGCAGGAAGCTGATGATTTTCACTTTTCCATTGTTTTGTTTCCATTGTAGATTAATTATCACACAAGAGGCGTGTTAACTTGAAGTTATCTGATTCGGTTATCTTCCCTTTCTCATGTTACTTATTCCGAAAGCCAACAAACATAATCAATTTATGCCCTACAGTTGCTAAAAAGGAAATTCTAAAACCAACAAACCACGTGTTATTTATAACAAATGAAAATCTCTGGAAATTTTCTCACGCAATATTTTTTTTTTCCTACCAGGATTGTAGAGTTGGAGAAAGATTGTAGAGTCGGGAAAAGTGAGTGAATTCCAGGGCAATAAAGTGCCAGAGAATGTGAGAAAGCGGAAAAAAAAGTTTGTAACTTTTTTAATATAACAAGTTTTTTTCTCGATGATTTCATTTGCTTGAGCGAGGAAATGAGATATAAATCGTTCTTTTTGGTCCCTTGTTCGAAAGTTTGGTCACATGTTGAAATTTCCGATGATTGATAGTTGTTCAATTATAGAATAAACCCAATTAATTCCAACTTCCTTCCATTCTTTTCAATTTCCATAAATTTATAAAATACCAATCGATGCGATGTTTATAAAAATTCCATAAAACAAACTAAAAGGATGGATAACTCTTGAGTTATAGCTATTCGTTTACCTAATGTTATAAATATTGCACAATTCTTTCGAATCTTCCTCTTTTTATTATTATAGCTGTTCTTCTGCTCCCCTATATAAATATCTATCCATCCTGTCTATACAAAAAAATAAAAATATCTACTGATTATAAATGGGGTAGAAATAGCAAGCATAGTTCTATAGTTCAACATGGCATACGGTGGTGGCTTGTTCAACTCAACTCGCATTCTATCCATCCACCATCTTTGTTCGTTCCCCATTACCCATTCACCATGATGTATATCCATTACATAAATCAATTGAATTTATAGTTACACTTTAAAACGGTCGGCGAAACAGAAACATTTACTGAGCTGAGCAGTGAGCAAGGACTGAACAGGAACACGCCGAACGAATGAATGAACGAACGAACATACTGACTGAACTCAACTACAATCCAACCACCAAAACTGAAACAATTTCATTTGAATTGAGATGCACTGGGATGATTTTTTGGGGTTTTTTTGAGGTTTTTTTTTTTGAACATTTGATTGTTTTTAGAATTTTGTCCGNGGATTTTTTGGGGTTTTTTTGAGGGTTGGAGGTGAACATTTGATTGTTTTTAGAATTTTGTCCGTCCGTCTGTCTGCCGTAAACCTTTCGAAACGCAAAGAACGTTACATTTGATATCTCAATTTAAAGGCCNCAACAAACGTTACATTTGATATCTCAATTTAAAGGCCTATTTGACTACTACAAACTACTATTAACAGAATTTCAATATGTCAACAGCAGATGGCGTTAGAGCTTTAATTCTGGATGCTTCCATTTTAAGTTTTTTTTTAAATTTTAGACAGAAGAAAATCTTTGTCGGTTCTCAAGTTTGATACGGAGTTTTAAAGGTACTGATGAGGACTTCCAACCTTCATTGTAATATTTTTGAATTTAGAAATGCAGTGGCGTAGAGAGGCCAAAAACCGAAAAATGGCCTATAAGAAATTTACTCCTTACGAAGTTAAGTTAAGAATTAGAGGCTGATAAAAACGCAATTTTAGAAGAAAACAAATTAAATCAAAAACCTAGTTTTACTAAGGGACATNGTAATATTTTTGAATTTAGAAATGCAGTGGCGTAGAGAGGCCAAAAACCGAAAAATGGCCTATAAGAAATTTACTCCTTACGAAGTTAAGTTAAGAATTAGAGGCTGATAAAAACGCAATTTTAGAAGAAAACAAATTAAATCAAAAACCTAGTTTTACTAAGGGACATAGTTCCACCTCGCAGCTTTATTATTCATGTAGGCATATATATAATTATTGTTATATTATTTATGATAATTATGGTTTTTCTAAAGGAATTTCGCATAACATTTTATCTTATGATTTATTATTTATTATTTTTTACTTCTGATATTGAAGTTGAATGTTTGTATTGTATTTTTTGTTTTGCTGAAGCTAATGGTTTCTCGATTATTAAAACAATTCAAAATTAGCAATTACACATTCACAAATTTTCGCTAAAAAGATCCAATCGCAAACATATAATTTGTATGCACTTCCAGGCGGCTCCTTAAAACCCTACAAGAAACTAAACAAAAAAAAATAATTATTTAAAATTTTTTTTTAAT
>JXPG01012412.1:0-10061 GCA_001015175.1 Megaselia abdita
TAACATATTATGGAGTTGCATATTGAAACTCATCTCTGAGTGTAGACATCAGAACAAGTACACCGCGGAACAACAAGTTGAAGAGCAAAACTCTGTAATACGAAAGTGTCACCGTATTCAGAACCAAGCGAATACTCAACATATAAAAGTAATTTACTTTTCATAGAATCTGAATTGATATATATATAAACCGAAGCTAATTTTGAGAAAGAACATAGCAAATTATAACACATTTTAAAAATTTAACCGACAAAATCAGAATTAAGTTCGACGTTAAAGAAGTAAAATTAATTTACAACAATCGCTGAAAATCAAGACTTAAATTAATGATTTAAAAAGGATAACATGGCACAAAAAAAAATAACACATTAAATCATAACTACTAATTTAACAATATTGTCCCTTAGGTCACTAATTGCCACGCCTTTACAGCCATTTATTTGATCAATAATTTAAAAAAAATATTATCAGAGGCATCAAGAGAAGGTGTCTGTCTACCTTCTTTTTTTTGTGTGGTTTTAAAGAATTGCGAAGAAAAAAAAAAAAAATTAAAAAAATTAATGCGAAAACCATTGAACACCTCGCGTTCATATTTTCTTTATTGTTATTAAAGGAATTTTTCTTTAACACATGAAACCGCTGTTCTTGTGTGTTTGTGGCTGGTTAACTTCATTGGTTTTCTTTTGCCTGATCGACTGTGGTTTTTTATTTCGTTTTTTATAACGAAATTAGTTTTTATCAATTTCGGGCTTTGAGGTATTCTACTACGGACAGGTGGCCAGAACTTAATGCAATGATTAAAAAATATTTTTGGATTGAAAACTACTGTCGTTGTTAATCAAAAAGATATTGAGGACATTGATATATCTCCGTAAGAATACTTTTCAGAACTCAATGGAGAGAAGGAAACCCACAAACAGATACACATTAGAATAACACCATCCAGAGCAGAAGTTCACACCGCAATCCAAAAGCTCAAGAACAACAGGAGTGCAGGTCAAGATGGCATCCCTGTGGAGTTATTAAAAGCTTACTTCCACAAACTCGTAATTCAAATTTGGAGTGAAGAAAAAATTCCTGAAGNCCACAAACTCGTAACTCAAATTTGGAGTGAAGAAAAAATTCCTGAAGAATGGAGCGAAAGCATCATCTGCCCTATCTTCAAGAAAGTAGACGAACATTACTGCTCAAATTACCGTGATATAAGTCTACTCAGCATAATAGAGAAGATAGTTTCGTCACAGAGAGTATGAAATTATGCTTAACATCTGACCAGATCTTCACTTTGAGACAGATAATCGAGAAAGCATGGGAGCTTGGAGGATTATCAGCATCTTTTGGTCGATTTCAAACCGTCGATATTTGGGTTAAAATATAACATGCATTCCAAATTCACATCAAGAACAACTAATTTGAAGCTGTATAATGAGCTCATATTACCAGTCCTCCTATGTGGTAGTGGCTCCTGGAATATAAAAACAGAGGATGAGTAGCAATAAATTTTTTTCGAAAGATGGTCCTATTTTCATCGACGTTGAAGTAAGAAGACGACCAATATTCCATGATTAAGCAACAGCTTGTCGTAAGTAAGATTCGAATGAAACAGCTAAATGGAGCCGGGCACGTGAACAGAATGGACGAATGTTTTCCGGCCTGAAACGTACTTTTCATCAACCCATAAGGATGCAGAGGGTCAACGAAAAAAAATAAGAAAAATAGTAGAACAAGACACCAATAAACTAGGTGTAAGAGATTGGTCAATCAACATCGAGGAACCGATCAGCCTGGTCAACAATTATAAGCCTAAGCGGATTCGTCTTAGCGATTGCCGCTGGATATGTATGATATATCTCCGTTGCATTTACAAGATCTATCTTCGATACTTTTAATATAAACTCTATATTTTTCATGAAATTTACTAAAATTTTATTGTAAAGAAAAAAAGCAAATACAAATATAAAATTGAAGTGAGGCTTACTCCTTTATAAAAAGTGTTAATTTTACTGTAAAGATAGGAGCTGATTTTTTCAAAACATTTGAGAACAAACATTCAAGCATTATTTGGGAAATTACTATTTGTGGTAATTTAAGCCTTTCCTTTTCCATTTAGGGAAAATAAAAGAGAGCCATCTTTATGAAATAACCGTTTTACTAAGGAGAGGCGAGTAAGACTGCTGTAAATGTAAATTGGTAGGTGTGATGGATTTACAATTACAATTTTTACATTTATTTTATTTGGCTGCCAGCTGTTGGTAAAATAAAATTAATATTAAACATAAGCGGTAAAAACTAGCGCATAAACATAAAAGGTGTGTTATCCTAAGTTGACCCCATTACATATTTGTTTGTTTTAAGCTTAGTATCAATTTCTTATTTTCCTTATTACGTGTATGATCGCCATTATGTCATTTGTGTATCAATCAAGGACTTTTCGCACTAATGCAATGGTAAAAGAATAACGAAACTATCTCAGGATCAAAAAATATCATTGGCTTGCCTTTGTCGACTTTATAATAAATTGAAGATATTCTACAAACTCTAGAGATATGACTTTAGTCTTCGATAGTGAAATCGTTGAAGACAAACCAGATTTGACGTTTTGTTCCTGAGAAGGTCTCGTATATTTATATAATTTTGTTAGTAAGAGAATAGTATCATGGAGATGTCACACTATACCATCGAGAGTTTTCTTTTGAAAAAGTACCAGAAAATAAAAAATCAACACATTTAAAGTCAGATTATAAGATTTTTGCATATAAGATTTTTTCAACCATCCTTTGTTAATAGCTGAAGCCCTACCTAAACGACATCATCCTGTGGCTTCTTTAATTTGTGCTTTGAGAAAATTATTCGTTACTCCAAAACCCATCACTAGAAAGGATGCATCTACTACAAAAATACTGAAATCCTGGGCTATGCTGACGACATTGACATTAGTGGTAGAAGAAGGGTCGATGTAGAACATAGTTTTCTAGAGATTTAGAAGGCGGTAAGAATCATGGGATTAAAAGTTAATGCATCCAAAACAAAGTACATGCTAGCAGCAAGAAATGACAGTGAACTTCGAAATCTTGGTGAAAACGTAACCATTGGCACTAGTGACTTTGAAGTGGTAGAGGATTTCGTATTCTTTGGTAGTTCAGTAAACTTTTCTACAACACCTCAGAGGAGATAATTCGAAGAATAGTACTGGAAGTCGATGTTTGTACGGTCTTTACCACCTTCTTCATTCAAAACAGCTAGATTGAATACAAAGATCCAAATTTTCAACACTTTTATCCTCCCAATAGTTATGTATGGACCAGAATCGTGGGAGTTGACAAAGGTAGACTGTCAGAGACTACTGATTTTTGAAAGACGTGTTCTAAGAATTATTTTTAGACCCTCTTAACATTGAGGGGGAATGGAGGAGCAGGTAAATGATGAGATTTATGGTTTGTTTACAAACGAAACTATTGTTCAAAGGATCAAAGTGCAGAGGTTGAGGCTTGGTCATGTGTACAGAATGGACGCTGACGCTCCAGGAAGAAAATGTTTGTCTTCCAACCCTATTGCTAACAGAGGTAAAGGCTGACTNGAAGAAAATGTTTGTCTTCTAACCCTATTGCTAACAGAGGTAAAGGCTGACTGAGAATGCGCTGTTTCGCTTCAGTGGAAGGCGATTTAATGAAGTTGCCAGTGAAATCGACGTGGAGGAGAAAAGCTACGGATAGAAACGAATGGAGAGATCTTTTGCAGCTGAGCTGTATAAGTAAAGTAAGTAATCACAAAGTATATTCGAAACTAACTATATTATCATTTGATCAGTTAAGGTAAAAAACTAAATCACACAATGGCATCAGGTGCTATATCCGACTCACACAAAAGAAAATTTCTTACAAAAAATTAGTAAGTGTGCACTTAGGATCGAACTCAGAATCGTTCGACTAGAAAGCGAGATTGCTAGCACCTACACCAACCAACTACCACCAGCTCAAGTATTTATTTGATAAATTTAAATATTAGAAAAAAGTATACCTTCACAACAAATTAATTGAGAATAAAAACAATTTTTAGAAACTAAATCAGTATTATGAATATATTACTTCATTATTTTCAAACAGGATGCCAATTTTTCCAAGCATGACATTTCCACCAAAATCCTTATGCGTATCATTTTTGCGGTTGCACACTTAATTAATCTCATTGTTAGGGAATTTTATGTTTCTCCGTGAGCAGTATAATTTTCTTATTTTTCTTATTTAGAAAAGTAACTATTATAACTATTAGTTGTCTTAGCTAAAAAATGCATTGAAATGTCATCGTACTCACGCAGTAGAACAGAGAAAACTATTCCGCATTTTCATTATGTTTTATATATACATTTTCTCCGATTCTTCTCTGTTTTAGTCAAAGCGAAGTTTGCATGCTTCAATTATTTAAAAATTACATGACTTATTTAAATGACTTATTTTGCACTATAATAAAAATATGATGATTTTTGATTCCCTTGTTTATCAATTTCATTATTCGGCTCTAGTCGTAATAAATTAGCATGCAAACAATTCAACCGGACTGCAAAATTAAACAATGAAATAAATTATGGGCTCAAGTGAAACGTTTTTTGTTTTGAGACATATGTTCAGAAGTAGTTCATATGATTGTTAGTTTCAGGTTGGACAATCACATTAGTTTAACTTTTCAAGAAATAAACCAAACATGTTGCTTAGATTTTCTGGTATTTATATAATTGAACATACGAAATATGTATTGAAATTTTGTTTAATTTTTCAATTATTTAGATTTATATGGTTGAACAAATTAGTGAACTGAACCAAACAATATATCAAATATTGAATATAAGGCTAAAAAAATTGAGTTTATTCTAGTAAAAGTTTTTCGGGTTTTTAAAGCATTCAAAATTAGGAAATTTGAATAAACCAATAGAAATTCTCTCTTTCCGAAAATTTTTCTTATCTCACTTTCATGTTGCCTGAACTTCTATTTCTCATAAGAAACTTTTTAGCAAAAAGAAGACACTAAAAAATTAAATTTCTCCTGACGAGTAAAATAATTGTAAATCTATTTTTTCTAGAAATGAGAAGAAACAAAATAAAATTTTATTAATTTTCTCTGAAAAAAAAGTTTTTGGATTTCAAATGCTACAGCTGATCTGTGGCGACATTTCTTAGAGATATATTCTAGAGATTAGTTTCACTTCTTGAANAAAATATATTCTAGAGATTAGTTTCACTTCTTGAATTTGTAAAGTGCCCTCTGTTAATATTCTTGAAAACTTACATTTGTTTTAAAAATTTAGGAACTTAATAACTTTAAATTTCACACTTTCTCAAAATAATCCAAACCAATAATAAAATAATCTAAGAAAATATGTATCTGATTTGTAGAAAGGAAATTTTGAATTTTAACACATCTATACAACCTTGATTTTAATCCTTTTAAAAAGTCCATAAAAGTGAAACAATGCGAATACCATATACATAATACTCGTGCTCTTAGGAAACAAGCATATATTTCATATGAGACCACTATGATCTGATCGGCTGTTTTGCATCTTAAGATTCAAGATAATAAATGAGAAAATATAAATGCGTATGTCGAGAGTATATCCTATACAATGTTATATTGTATATTTTTGTTGCTGTGGTTGTTCTGTTCCTTCTTCATCATCCACATCATCTACTTCAGCTGCGTTCTCTTTGCCCCTGTGGTGGTTCCTTTATGTGACGAATTGTTTTTAATTGCTGCGCAACATTTAATAAGAAACCTGGTCGCATTTATTATTTTCTTAACGACTAATTTTAATGAAGGAGAGGGAGAGGTTGATCCGAGGAATTGAATAACCATTGAATATTTCACCTCCACATTTGTGGTTTTTTACATAAATTTTCGCCTTTGTCTTCTCGACGTCTTTTAATTCTTTCTTTGAATCGTTTTCTCTTAAGAATGATACTAAGAAACTATGCAGATTGCAACAATAATGACAGAACATTTTTATGTTCATATTGTGCTTTTATTTTTATTTTTTTTTATAAATAAACAGAGATGTGCAGAAGTATGATAGTTAAATCGCGGTCTTCGTCCTCTTATTGCGGTACCAATGGACTCTGACAATGGCTAAGACATTGTTATGGAAAAATGAAATTATATGAAAAAATATAGGAGACGTTTGGGTTTTCTTCTTTTCCTTATATGTTTATGATTCTAGGAATTTAATATATGTTTATGATGTGGGAAGAAGGAATTGGTGAGTAATTAAGGTGAGAGAGTGGTTTTTGTATTACTTGTTTAAGTTCGTTTACATTTTTTTGATAATTGAAACTGGTTTATTTACAAAATATTATTGCTAATCTTACTCTAGTAAAAGGATTTGATATTTTTGGGGTGAATGTTTTATTATGTGAAGAAAAACGAAATAGTAGCATTAGGGTTTCTTTTAATAAGATTAATTCTAAAATTANGCCCATCCACTGTCCCCATCCTTACTTCTAATAAGTAAGTTTGTATATGNAAAAATCCTTACTTCTAATAAGTAAGTTTGTATATGCAATTTTACTGTTTTTCACCTTCCTACACCACTGTATTTAGAAATTCCAAAACTAATGATGAGGGTTTAAGTTAATTTAAAACGCGGTATCAAACTTGAGAATCGGATAAGAATTACGTAACTAAAATTTAAAAAAACTTAAAATGGAAGCTTCCAGAATTTAAGCTTCAGCGTCATCTGGTGTCGATCAATCAAGCAAAGAGCTAAACATTATTTTTTGTAAAAAAAAATGTAAGCTAATTTAAATGTTGGTCTTTAAAAAAAAAAGATGATTTTGTAGCATTCAAGTTTGAGAAAAAGTATCATACTTTTGCTTTTTCCAAACATGCTTTTTTAAACAACATTCATAATTATTTTTAGACTTAGTTTTATTTATACAAAGTTAAACAAAAAATGTTTTTTTATAATTTTTTGTCACAATTTAAAAATTCTAGAAATTCATGTTCATCAATTTTATTTTACTTTTGACATTTACTTTGAAAATTGAATACGAATTCCATAAACTTTCGTGAAAATAAAATATATAAATATTCAATTTCAAAATTTAAAAAATTTAAAAAAAATTATTTAAACTTATCATTTTGCAAAAAATACTATTACTATTATTGCAAAAAATAGTAAAGAATTTTGAAGTCTTCGAAAAAATTAATACAAATCGCTTTTGATAAAAAAAAAAAGCCAGTGAGAATACTGAAAAAGTTATATATATTTTTGTTTAAAAGAATTAAAATCAATTTTGTTTAAATAAAATTAAAAAACAAATTATTTTAAAAACTTTAAAATTAAAAATCTTATCTAATACAAAATCTTAAAATAAAAAACTATTTAAATATAATTTAAAAAAATATATTATATTTTCAAATAAAGTTTCAGAGTTGTGAGAAATTGTATAAGAAGTTATAAATATTCTTAAAACCTTTTTTTCTTACTATCAAACTGTGAAATTTTACAAAAACCTATATAAAAGGTGTCTGACATCGTCTTTCATCTTGAACTGAATATTGAATGATCCCCAGTACCCCAATCCCCGTATAACAAAAGNTTGAATATTGAAAGTTCCCCAGTACCCCAATCCCCGTATAACAAAAGAGAACTAAATCCGTCGACATGAACATTATGGCTAAGATGCTAAAAGTATTTGGCAAATAAAGAAACCCACTCAAAGTAATTAAAGCGTGCCAATAGGAAAATGAGAATCATTTTAAACGATTGAGAATTATAGAAAGAATAATGCAAGAACGAAAAGATCAGCGAAAGCCCTAACAGCATCAGTATAGTCTCATTTGCTGCCCGTCCAGGATCAACNAAACAGCATCAGCATAGTCTCATTTGCTGCCCGTCCAGGATCAACACAAGACTTCTAAAAAATGTCTTCTGTCACTTATCTGTAATTAAAAATGTATATTGAAAGAAGGATTTCGGAACGGAAATTTATGAGAGTATTAAAGCACGTAAGTAAAGAAAGAAGAAGAAACGATTGGATTGTTGCGGATGCTTGCTGCTTTCGTTCGACTCACAACTGGTATGGTACAACCAAACTGGAGTAATGAAAATAACACCTAAGGCAATATGTAGAAGAAAAAAATTCCTTTATTATTACTATGATCTTATGCAGTTTATAACAGAGAACCATACCATGATTAGTGGTAGATATGAAAACGTTTCAGATTCAGGTTCAATATGGCTGTGAAAAATAATTGATGTAAAAATTCGAGTTAAGTCGCGTTGGAAGAAAATACAAAATAATACTGCAAACTATCTAAACTAACTTAAAATAAAAAGTATCTATACTACAACAAAACAGCAACAAAACCTTAAAGAAATAATGAAAATAATAATGCACAAACCTAGATCGGGTCAAAAATAATTATTGCGAGATGTTAGTGACCTATGATTATTTTATAAAACCAAAGGGAGAAAATTGATTGGTTTTATTGAAAATAGCTTGTAGTTAAATACTTTGGTTCTACTCTTAACTCATATTTATTGTGTGTCTGTTTTCTATACTATGGTATTGGCCATAGCATAACTAACTGATGCTTTCGTTTCTATACCTGCTGATGGTAGTAGTATGATGGTGATGGTTCTTAGTCAGACTGTTCTGTTCTGTTCTTAGTCAGTGATGTGATGTTGCAACATTATTTGCAGGATGGTGATTTTTATTGTCTTTCTTCCCTTCAGTGTTAATGGTTCTGGAGAATTTAAAACATTTTGGGTATTCATTAAAACAATGATCTATAATTAAATGTTATTATCCATAATTGTTTAAAAAGAATAAAGAAAAACCCTTTGGTTGGTTGGAATGAGAAGATGATACTTAATGTATGTATTGCGATATTGCGAGGGAGAATTAAGAGTAAATTGGCCTTCGTCTGGTATGAATTGGTTGGTTGGGCTGGAATGAGATCTTCGGTCTGGGAAGAGTGAAATAATTGTTCTTGCCAAATTGCTGGATAGATATTTAAAGCAAAGGACACGAAAATCGGTTCAGGTTGGTATATATGCAAATAGATGAGAATATTGAGTTGTGTTTTGTAATATTCGCATTCGCATAGCGTAAAGTACAAGACCATGGTAATTTTTAAGGGAAATGGTTGGTTGTGTTTATTTCCAACAGTTACTGTGACATTTGATATTTCTTTCGTTACCTCATCTGAAATAGCAAGGCAAACATATTCTTTTGTTTTACTGTTTCTGGTTAGTGAATTCGTATGCGTTCAGAGTAAAGTCGTTACTCTTTTTAAATTCAGATGCAATTTAAATGCAGTGCATCAGAAATAATTCACTTCTATGAAAGTATATTTCAACACATAAGTTTTGGTTTTATTGAAGTTTGATCAAAAAGAAATTGTCTGCATTTTCAGAATAAAAAAATGTTATCAAATTAACTAATGTTCAGCTTGAAGTTGTTTTATTTTTTTTTCTGAATTTATTAAAATTATTTTTGAAAACAATAAAGAATTTAACGATTTCACACAACAAATGAAAGATGGTTCACGTTAGAAATTTCTTAAGAAAAGTTCAAGAGTGTTCACTGAGGATGAGGATCCAGCTCAGAGTCGTAATACGTAATACAAATTTGAATGACTCAAAAATCCCAACATTCATGATTGTAAATTAAAAATCATGGAAACGCAAACAAAAGTCACAGCTAAATGTCCGCAGTAAACGCAGTTCTTAAAAAAATTTCATTGTATTTTCAAGCGATCAGTAGCCTAGGGTTTACAGGTTTGGAATGCTATACAGTAGACGTGGTTTTGATGCGTATTATTTTAATTGTCAATTGAATTTTTTTGTTTCTTAAATTATAAATGTTTTTGCAACCGATTCTATTTTTAATTCATAATTTGAGACATGAAAGTCCTTTTTTATGACTTTTTTTCTTTGGGTGAGTGTGCAAACTCCTACATCAACCAATCAAATTATGAAACAGATACAATATGTAAAATTAAAAAAATCATCTACTGGAATTTATTAAAATTATTAACAGCTTTCTCTTCTTTTTTTTTTTTGT
>JXPG01012417.1:0-11133 GCA_001015175.1 Megaselia abdita
CCTATACGATCTCACATCCATGACGTTAGCACATGCCGCGAGTCTACCAGTACGTGATCTATCTGGTTCTTGGTCCCCTTCTTCGTCCGAGTTCCTTTGTGAATTGTTCCACTCTTCTGTCATCTCAACCCTGTCCCAGATATTCATAAGCAGCTTGTGAAAGAAGGCTCTGCTGTTTTCAACAGTTCAGCTGGTATATCGTCATTTCCTTCTCTCTTGTTGTTCTTTAGTCTCTGCATAGCTGAGTCTAGCTCTGATATTTTGGGTGAAGTGACATCATCTTTGTTTTGGAAATCATGTAATGGTTGTTCTTCTGCTTGTGTGGGGACACTGCTTTTTACACCGTTCAGCCGCTCTGAAAAAAAACCTCTTCCAAGCTTGAGGACTTCCTGTTTGCTGGTTAATAAGTCTCCGTTTTGTCACTGGAGTTTATAGTTCTTCCGTTGTCTATTGACGTTTTGATAGAACTTACGAGCCATCTCCTATCATTTATAAATTCCAGCTCTTCGAACTACTTTTTCCCGAAGCGTCTTTTCTTCAGCAACCTCTCTTCTTTTGGATCTAAACGTATCTTTGGTTGATCGGGTATTTATATGTAGGTTTTTCTGATGTAAAGCTTCCTTTTCCAAGGCAGCTCTGTCATATTCGGCATCTCGCCATCCCTTCTTTCTTTGAGGTTCCCTCATATACTAATTGTTTCTGTGTGTAGATTCTACACATAGCTTTGCATATTGCTGTTTCATGGTGTTGCTGCAGTGTTGAAATGTTGTTTGTTATTATCAGCAAAACCTATATGTGCTCCTCTCATAGATCTAACATCGGTGGTACTCGATAATAGATGGTCAATCTGGTTCTTTGTGATTCCATCGGTGAGGGAAGTACATTTTTTATTACTGAACTTTTCGATGCGGCAAAGTTTATCAATCGTAGCCCATTGTCGTTGGTTTTCGTACCTTTGTAAATGTCCTCTTTGCCCACGTGATAGGAATATTGGAATAAGCCTTGTCTAGTTGGTTGTAGAAAGTGTTTTTGGCCTCATCAGTATCTTCCTCTGTGTGGGCGTAAGTACAAATAATGGTGGTATTGTAGAACCTTCCTTGCAGAGTATGCATAATATCAACTCTAAAAAANAAACCTTCCTCGGATGCAGAGTATGCATAATATCAACTCTAAAAAAATCGAAAAATGTCAGCATTTTGTGTTAATGATTAACAAAAAAAATCTTAAAATCGACAAATTGCGATGATTTTTAAACATTTAAAAAATGGTAAAAATCAGCATTTGTTTTTGTTGTACTTATTGTCCTATTAAGTTTTTGCTTTTATATATTTTTGTTTCATTTTATTTTTATTACATTATTTATTTTTGTAATTATAGTGTGGGCTATTTTTTATTCGTATAAGCTCATTGGTTAGTTTACATCTCTTTCTTATTGAACTGGTAAAATATTTGTTTGTTTTAAATTATTGATAGTATTTAATTGATGCTGACATAATTTTAGTTTTAGCTTTTTTTTTTTTGTAGAAGATTTTGCCTTTTTTGAAAATGGAGCGGAATCTGGAGTTTTGAAAATATTATGGATACAATTCCAGACAACATTCACTAACGTAACTTTACTAAAAGTAACTGATTTTTATTTATACAGATTTCGATGGGTATTTCTACAATTTGTGTGTTTTAATGAGTTTTAAAAATACTTGTTTCTATTTTTGTTTTGTTTATAAGCCCCATTGCAATTTCAAACACGACTTACCATTTTGCTGTTAACAGAAATTTTAAAAGTAATTAAATTCATCTCCAATAATTTACTCATTATTTTTTATGTACATTGTGTACGATATTCACATATATAAACTTCATAACTTAATAATAAAATCTCCAATCAAAGAAAACCTCAAAAAATAAATGAAACTGTCAACCGAGGAAATAAACACGAAAATCCTATAAATAAGTAAATAATTATAACAGTTCAGAAAACGATTTTTCGTCCTGCCCAGTGACCATTACTTTTTACTACACACTTATTAACATACACTTTTGCGCAATACAATTTGTTGTTTGTACAGTGGATATTTTACATTAAGTATTTTATTTAAAATTACTTTTTTCCCACAGCGACGAAAACACNCAACAGTTCAGAACACGATTTTTCGTCCTGTCCAGTGACCATTACTTTTTACTACACACTTATNTAACAGTTCAGAAAACGATTTTTCGTCCTGCCCAGTGACCATTACTTTTTACTACACACTTATTAACATACACTTTTGCGCAATACAATTTGTTGTTTGTACAGTGGATATTTTACATTAAGTATTTTATTTAAAATTACTTTTTTCCCACAGCGACGAAAACACAGCCGTCAATCATCACCAACATCTGCACCACATCAGTGAGCATGAGACATGGAGGCGCCCACGATCTGAATCTTCTGNACTTATTAACATAATAACAATACAATTTGTTGTTTGTACAGTGGATATTTTACATTAAGTATTTTATTTAAAATTACTTTTTTCCCACAGCGACGAAAACACAGCCGTCAATCATCACCAACATCTGCACCACATCAGTGAGCATGAGACATGGAGGCGCCCACGATCTGAATCTTCTGCTGATGCAGAAAGCATCTATATGACAAATGCGGTAATAGATCCACACTTTTCGCGAAGATCAAGTGTAAGTATTTCGTTATGATATCACAGAAACAATTTCTTAGTAACAATCCTCCTTTAATTTAACAGATGGCTACAGCAAGTACTAAGAAAAAGAAGTGTTTTGGTGGTATCAAAGAGTGGTGTATAGCGTGGTGGCATTCAGGACGAGAAGATTCAGATGACTATCACTATGAAATGGAGGATCCATCGGATTTAGGGTATGCAACACCTATGTCCATAGAAACTCCATTACAGAGTTCAGTACCAAGGTAGTACCATCAGAGAAACAGTTCTCTTTTTTTAAAATCACTCTCTTGAGCACAAATTTGCACTTAACTTTTATATTTACAAGCACTAATGGCACTACTATAGTAGAAAATTTTCTGAAAGAGCACTATTTGCACGACAATCTATAAGTACTACTTTGTGTAACGACTACTTTCGTCTTTTTTTATTTTCTAGGTGTTTCAGAAAGAGGAAAATTATTGACTTTTGAATTGAATGATGTATTATTTACTTTTTTCCAGCAGTCATTCCATTGAGATTATGGTGGTTGGTTTCTTCTTCAAAAAAAGGTCCTTTTTACAAAAGTTTACTTGAACTTTTTTTGTTTGGATTTTATAGAGATGGTTTGTTTTATAGATACATATCCGGAACGATGATTTTTCTGTAATCTTTGACCATTTTTTCTGTGTGTAATTTACAATGTTAAATAACATAATTAAATAAAATTACAAAACATAAAATTAATTATAAAATTGCATCACTCCCAGTGTCTGTCTCAATCCTCACTTCGTAGAATATTTTATGAACCATAAAAATCATATTAGGAATTATAAAGTCTATAAGAACTCAATTTGCTTTAGTTGCTTTTTTCATATACCCTTGTGTTTCCAAAATTTTGATGAGGGATTATAGGTATTTGGTTTTAGTTGCCGCTTTGCTACGCCCTCGTATTTCCAAAATTGTGATTAGGTTTTATGGGCCTTATTAGTACCTTCAAAACGATTTCTCAAACCACCCTATAGGATTCGAGATAACGAAGTTTTCCAAGTTTTTCTTTAGTTGCTCCTTTTCTACGCCCTTGTATTTACAAAACTTTGAAGAGGAATTATATGTCTTATTAGTTCCTTCCTTTTTAAGATGACATCCTGGTGATATCATTGTCTCAGTTTTTGTCTGATGATTTTTTCGTGCAGAGAAAGTCTAGTTTGACTTTTAACAATGTATTAGCTCGAAAACTCGTTGGATGATACGCAAATGATATCATGGTGATATCATCACGACGTAGTGGGGATCAACTGGAGACAAAACTGAGACAATGATATAATCAGGATGTCATCGCTAAAAATGTTTCGTGGGATTTGAAGTCCTCACCAGTACTTTTGAAACGCTGTATCAAACTTGAGAATTAAATAAGATTTGCTTAACTAAAATTAAAAAATAAATTAAATTCAAGCTTCCTGAAATTGAGCTCTAGCGCCATCTGATGTCGATCAAAATTCTGTTAAGAGCAGTACTCAGATAGACCTTTGAAATGAAGTGTCACATATGTATTTCGGACAACCCCTTCAAATTTACGTTGCAAAGACAGACTGACTGACAAAGCAAGTACATAAGGATATTTAAAAAAAAACCCTTAAAAGGTTTACTTTAGCTAGATTCTGATTTAACTATTGTCCTTTTATACTACTTAAATGGGAAAAAAGAGAGCCTACTTTTGACTCACGTCATGTAAGTTACATAGATACATCTCCAGCGACGATCCCTAAGTTAAATCCGCTTGACTTATAATCTTTGCCCAGACTGATCGGTCCTTCGATGTTGATTGCCAATGTCTTACACCTATTTTCTTCGTGTCTTGTTCTACTAGGTTTCTCCATTTTTTTCGTTGTACCTTTCGTCCATTCTGTTCACGCTTCAGCCGCTTCGTTCGGATATTATTTACGACAGGCTGTTGCTTACTCATGGATGAAAATGGGACCATAGACCATTCGAAGAATTTTCCTTTCAAACACATTAAGGAGCTGCTCATCTTCCATTTTTAGGGTCCAGGACTCACTTCCATAAAGGAAGACTGGTAATATGAGCTTATTATACAGCTTCAACTTAGTTGCTCTTGATGTGAATTTGGAACGCATGAATTTATTCTTCTTCGTTTGATTACCAGGCATAATACCACATTGGTAAGGACCAATGATGCGTGTTAATTATGGCTTAATTCTTTCTGTGATTATTGACGAAACGATCTTGTATGCTGAGTAATTTGAGCAGTTATGCTTTATACTTTCGTTTTTTCTTAGTTCCACGAAATTTTCTCCAGCTGTTTTAAATAACTCCACAGGGATGCCATCTGAACCTTCACTCTTTTTGTTTTTGGACTCTTGAGTTTTTGGATTGCGATGTGAACTTCTGCTCTGCTTAGTGGAGGTGCTTCTTGGGTGTTATTATAATGTGTATCTGTTTGTGCGTTTTCCTCTTGGGTGTTGGTTTCCTTCCCACCATTGGGAAGTTCTGAAAAGTACTCTTCTCATCTTTTAACGACTTCTTCCTTGTTTGTCAACATTGTACCTTATTTGTCTTTGCAGCAACAGGTGGTATTTGAAGCGAAAGGCTTTCTGCTCATGTTGACTGTTTTATATAACTTTCTAGCTTCATTTCTATCGCGTAGCAACTCAACATTTTTCGATGGTTTTCTTCTCAAACTGTTGCTTTTTAATCTTCTTAGCTTTGCAGTACAATTCCGCGCCTCACTGAAAGCTAAGATGTTAAATATTGTCCCACTGTGGTTTTTACGACTATATGCTAGTTCTTTTCGAGCAACGCTTTGTTCGTATTCATCGTCACGCCATCTCTCTTTCTTTTGTGGTTTTTGAGGACGCTTTATGCAACTTCCTTCAGTCTTTTGGAGCACAAATCACACTTGTCCTCAGTGGTCGTTTGTTGAGAAAAGACTGAAAGTCTAGGGGTCATCTCTGTTGATAACCGAATACAAACGTTAGTGTTCTTCAGGGAACCCTAGCATTCGGTGTTGAATTTCTTTTGGTGGCTTTTCCGACTCTATTCTATCTGATCCGATTCTACATCTGACCTTTGCTCTGACAAGATGGTTGCCAGAGTCGATGTTAGCCCCTCTTAAAGTCACGAAGCGTGTCGTTTGTCGCATAGTATGTGATCAATCTGGTTCATCGTGCAGATAACCACGTGTATTTGCGTATATCACAATGAGGGAAGAAAGTGCTGCTTACTGCAATGTTTCTGGAAGCAGCAAAAGATGCCAGTCTCACTCCGTTTTCATTGATTACAGAAAGGAGACTATGTTTACCACCTGTGCTTTGAAGGTCGTCCTCCTTTCCCAATTTGGTGTTGAAATCACCTAGTACTATCTTTAGGTCATACGCTGTCAAGGAACCGTACGTTTTGTCCAGTTGCTCATAGAATTTACCCTTTAGGCAAAGTCTTTCATTTATGGATGTAAAGTTACGACTTACTGCAAACCCGACTCCGAATTCCTTCTTCGTCGGATCACAGCTATATATAATACAGATCAAATTTATGTTTTGTTCTATCCTCAACTTCTCTATTTCCTGTCCTGTGAATTTAATTATTAATTTTTTAGCAGTGTAAGTTTCTTCGTTGGGTTTTATTTATAGGCAATATAATAGTTTATTATAGGCAAATTTCCTTCTTCAGTGCCAAAATGTTATAATTTTTTAAAAATAAAAAGAAAGCAAACAAAAAAACAAACATTACTTGAAATATTTTATATTTGAAAATTTGAAGTAATTTTCCACTTTACTCTTCAGTGCAAGAATAANGTGCCAAAATGTTATAATTTTTTTAAAATAAAAAGAAAGCAAACAAAAAAAAACATTACTTGAAATATTATATATTTGAAAATTTGAAGTAAGTTCACATTAATTAAAGATATTATTTTCCACTTTACTCTTCAGTGCAAGAATAATTTGCAGTCTCACAGGCTAGATATGGTGATGCTACGCTCACGAAAATGAACCCTTCTCAACCAATAAAGTGTGCTATTGAAGAGCATAATTCTCCGTATAATTTCTTGAATAATATCATTGGCGGTGTTGACAGAGCAAATTCGTGTTTCGCTGTTTCTGATCGATTTCATGTATACTTTGTTTTCTCGACGTACACCCTTAAACCCATTTTTTCATATCTTTAACATTTTGGGCCACTATATAGATATCATCCTATCATATCCCAGCAATTGAATCGATTTAGTTATGATGTTACTTTATGTTCGATTCTCGACAACAACATTTTTTTTCGGATATAAAATATTTCTAAAATTTATTTCATATAATGCATTAATCAAATAAGTCAGAGTTCTAGAAGTCAATATTTTTCCACTTTCTGAATCGAATATAAGCTTATATATTAATAAAGATCCAAAAACGAATTTATATTATATTTTCAGATGTACTTCGCTGAACGTAATGAACCCTTATAGCAATACTCTTAGTAACAATTTGGGTAGTGGTCCTGGACCAGCATCACGCTCACCAGGTGGGAGTATATATCAAATATCAGATTCTCCTCAACCGAAATCGCACCAAAATCAATCGTCGCATCACCAATCACACTATATGCCTTCTTTAGGGCAGTTACAAGAAATATCGGGACCACGTGAATCACGTTCATTACCAAATAATAACAATAACACTAGTAATAGTAATAACAATAGTAATAATCGACTAGGAGTTAGATCCGTGAGCCAGGACTCGGTGTACACAATTCTGATCAGACTGCCACCGGATGGTGGTAAGGGAGGTGATGAACAAGCACCCAGTATCAAAATGATTCAAGATGATGTTCCTACTTCATCTTTGACAGCATCAGCCGCAATATCTCAACAAATACCAACAAACGTACCCCCACCGCCGACAATGCGTAGACCTTTACCATCACGCGATTCGGAATACAGTTTGCCATTGGGTAGAAGGATGTCACATGCTCAACCCGATCTACGAATACCATTGAATGCTAAAGTGATTCCAAAGAATCTTACCAAACCACCGTTGACGGCACGCCAAGCTAAGAAGAAGAAAAAGACACAAGAAAAACGACAAGAATCAAAAGCAGCTAAAACACTTTCTGCCATATTGCTAAGTTTTATAATTACTTGGACACCATACAACATTCTAGTTCTAATAAAGCCATTAACGAGTTGCGGTGACAAATGTATACCTAAAGAGTTATGGGACTTTTTTTATGCACTTTGCTACATAAATTCCACCATAAACCCAGTTTGCTATGCGTTATGTAACGCTTCATTTAGGCAAACATATATTCGGATTTTAACGTGTAAGTGGCAATCGAGGAATCGCGAAGCTTTGGTTAGAGGTGTTTACAATTGATAATCGAGACGTATTCAATAAGAAGAGCAAATAACCCTCGCTTTAAGTTTTTTTGATTCGTGATATTTTCTTTGATGTTAAGGCAATAACGAACGTTAGTTTAAAACTTTAGTTGAATCTATATGATTGATGACATAAAGCAGAACCCTTGGTAACAAAAAAATGCTCAGNAAAACTTTAGTTGAATCTATATGATTGAAGACATACAGCAGAACCCTTGGTAACAAAAAAATGCTCAGGGGCTGTGATTTAATTAGGCAAAATCTGAACTCTTTTGGTCCAGTGTGCGTATCAGATGAAAGAAGTGAATGTTATAAGAAGCAGGTCTTGCTACAGCGACAGAACAGAAAAAGACAACACAAGCGTCACATTCGCGACGTCCACATAAGATAAGGGATTGTGTCATATGATGACATCACAAGACAGAAGATCAGGAACTCCTACGACATGACATGTAAAATTTAGAATCGAGCGAAGAAATTGAATTGATTAATTCTAATTCTGAACACTGTCTGGTTTTGTTCAGGTTGGCTGTGGTTTTAAGCCAGTCAAAACTAACGTGTTTTAATAGACCAATGGGAAAGGTTTTCTTTTTATTTGTTCTCTCTTTCTGTAAAATGTTGTTCTCTTTTACTCTTCTGTGGTTTAAACCTGTATTTATCTCTAGAAAACTTTGTGACTTTTCTTTGGATGGAAGAGCTATCTGTTCGTTTTCCAAATTCTTTTCTTTCTTTCCCATTTTTTGTCTTACACATCATGTCGTTCTGTATGAAAAAGTGCAGGTTATAATTAATAACCTCTTAGTAACGCTACTAAGGTTTAAATGTTATGTTAAAGATCTAGTTCGGCCTAGATACAAAAGACTTTTTAATGAAGAATAACCAAAGAAAATATCACGACGGCTATGATTAAAATGAAACGAATTTCCCACCAGAAAGATTTTTGAGTAATGTTGTTTTAGGGAAAATATTAAACGCTATTCGAACTTGTTTTTATACTGACTTTTTTGTTTTCATTTGAACGTAATTTCTGTGGTCATAAGTTTGTGTGCTTTGATGAACCGATTAAATTCAAAATAAATGCAACGGCAAACAAATGAGTATTTTCTTTGCCCTCAAGATTTAAAAAAAATAAAAATAAAGAGTTTTTGAAATAGAAGAGAGCTTATTTGAATTAATAACTACAGCAAATATAATAAGAGTCTTCGTGTAGAGGCAACTTACTTATGCTTAACCGCTGAAAAATAAAAATACACTCTGTTGGAAAACAAAAAATCCTTCGTTCCCTCTTTCTTTCATACCATTTAAAAAGCACAAGAGCAAGAAAAATACACACAAAAAACCCCATGGTAAAAAATTGGAGACTNCAAACTTACTTATACTTAACCGCTGAAAAATAAAAATCCACTTTGTTGGAAAACAAAAAATCCTTCGTTCCCTCTTTCTTTCATACCATTTAAAAAGCACAAGAGCAAGAAAAATACACACAAAAAACCCCATGGTAAAAAATTGGAGACTGAGTTGTTTTAANGCAACTTACTTATGCTTAACCGCTGAAAAATAAAAATACACTCTGTTGGAAAACAAAAAATCCTTCGTTCCCTCTTTCTTTCATACCATTTAAAAAGCACAAGAGCAAGAAAAATACACACAAAAAACCCCATGGTAAAAAATTGGAGACTGAGTTGTTTTAATTTTTTATTAAAAAATATTATAAAACATTTTATATTTATTGTGAGAAAGAATTTATATCCCAAATAAAAAACGGAGCTATAAGTTAAAAAACCAAAAAAAAAAAAACATATAACAGCAAAACAATCTAAGAACATTTGAATTAGTTTAAAGGAATGACAGGATGATCATATGGGAAGAAGAGTAACGTTTTTTGTGTTACATTTATGAACTGGGGGGCTGGAAATATTGGAACTGTGGCCTTGTCCTTACAAGCTTTTATTTGTTTTTTGCCCATGAAATGCGGAAGCTCGTTAGGTAATATGCAAATGATATCATGGTGACATCATTTCGATGTGGTGACGTTTAACGGGAGACAATGATATCATCAGAATGTCATCCTTAAACAATTTTACATGGATGGTTTCATTTTAATGAGTTCTTGCCGTCGCATTTATATTAATTTTTCATGATTTTATTGGAATTAACAAATTTAAAGAGTTTATGCCAACAAAAATATTTTTAACGTAACCTAATTTTAGGTAACATAAAGCATAACTTTTATTTTTAACATCAATTTAGATGGCGAATTCTTTTTATTATTAACCTAACTTTAGGTGGCGGAAATAATTTCTTTCTATATTTAACATAATTTTGTGTGACATTAATGTTCATAAAGCAGACAAAAAAGAAAGAAACATAAAGTTGTGAGCCCAGTAAAATCCATTGAACATCTTTCTACCAATCAATTAACAAAAAAAAACATAAATAATTATATATTATATTTTAAATTTTTTTGTTAGGCTTTATCACAATGCTTAGGTTTATCAAGCCCGGAAATTTATTTGTGAATATTGTTATTCATGTGAATTTCGAAACCAGCTTTTTGTATTCTCATCACCATCAAATACTTTTTCGAATTTTGATAGTTTGGTAGTTTATCCATACGATATAGAAATATCTCCAAGACATCATTGGTGTATCACCCCAGGATTTTTCACACTAACGCAATTATAGCAATGTCAAATATTTCACTCATTGAAAACTATTGCAATTACGAATGTATCATAACTCATCCTCGCTGCATATTTTTCACAACCACAATGCTTTTGCGTTGTTTCAAAATCTACACAGAATTTGTCTCCATCTCTCTCGGTTTGCGGTCTCAGCGGTCCAGTTTGTGATTCCTTTTGATTTACGCTCTCCTTCAAGGCAGTCGACCTTGCCATATCGTCGGAAACCTTCGGGTCTAGCTTCTGCGGGTTTTTTTTATCTGACATGTTCAAGCCACCGAAGTTGTTGTTTTCGCACTCTATCTACGATACTGGAGTCTGCATATAGCTCATAGAGCTCATGATTGTATCGTATGCGCCACTCATTGCTTGCATACATAGTACCAAAGATCAAACGAAGCACTTTCCT
>JXPG01012419.1:563-10939 GCA_001015175.1 Megaselia abdita
AATCTATAAGCACTAGAATTAATGCCTCATTTTTGACCATTGCATTTCTAACACTGTTAAAAATGGAAGTGTAAATCGATACACCTCAATTGGTGTGGCAAAAATTACACGTTTTGAGGTGTAATGTCTACACTTCAAAAAGTGTCTTTTTTTTTATAACTGCAATGGAATACACGTCCATAATTATTAAGAAGTGCTTCAGGCAAAAAATTACAAAAATTATTTACACCTGCAATTTTAAAACTTACACGCTCAGAGGTGTGATGCTATATGTACAGCTCAAACGTGTAAATTTAACACCCCGATTTTTAACAGTGTAATTTCTTCAGATACTTCAAGGATTGCTGAATTACAACTTTGGAACTTTCGGAAACCAGATTGAAGTTCGCAATGGATGAAGATGGTAACTTAATGTCATTCCAGCAAAATATATATAATAAATAAACTTCATTCGTTGAAAACAAAATGGCAACAAAAATGTATGGTACATTAATTGTCAAACGGCGGGATAATCAATAACTCTTGCGACTATGCTCTTTCTGATTGACAAGAAAAAAGTAGTAAGTAAGTACAATAAATCTGAAACTGGATAGTTCTTCATGTTTGAATTGAAGAGGAATCACTCATATCAATGTAATCAAGGCTTGAAAGAATCCTTATATGGGCCTAGTGCCTACAACTGTTGCTCCTGTCTTGGATAAGCATACTATGGATCAGAATGCTGCGTGTTATACAAAGGAAAGACAGCATGTTTCATAGGTAAAGGGCTAAGGTAATGAGAGATGCGCCGACAAATTTCCTACCATCTGAAAAATTTTCAGGTTTTCTTAAAAAGTTTTTCAGAAAATCATGCTTTCTTTGCAGGAAACCTGAAAAAAATAGCAAATCTAAATTGGAAGCAAAAAAAAAGCAGAAATCTGTCATAATATAGCAAATTTCTGCAAAACTAGCTCTGGGTGTATATAGCATACTAACGCATACAGGGTTTATCGAGTTCGACAAAGAAAGTGTCCTTCTGTATCTCCAGTTTATGTGCCGTGATGAGATTAGACTTGATTGTGCTGCAAAAGAACATACATTCATCAGTATCCAACCCGAACAACGAAACTGAATCCATACAATTCCTGTTTTTCCTTGGCACTGTAGTATATATCACATTTCCTTTTCCTACCTCTCAATATGCTCAAAATGTCGCTGCCACCCATTCTTATTACCTGAAAAGTTATGTGATGTCAGCTTTGTAGCGCTGCAATGTCGAGAAGACCAAACCGTTTCGAAGACATTTAGTTTCAAGATTTAGCTGAATAGCGTAATACCCTGGATACATTCCCCCCTTCCGTCACTCAGGTAGGTGAGTGAGAAAGCTTGTCTTCGTTGGTGTCCTTGCCTTATCCGTTTAATGCAGGGATGATTTAAGTGAGGTTTAACACAGTTTTACAATGAAGTTGTTCCGGAGAAGAGTATACTACCTTGGAAGCGTATATATCGTACAAGGTATCTCATTATCCGCAGCCATGCCAAGCTATGTTACCCTCTTGAGATAATAAATAATATAGGTTTGTAACTATAACTTTATTAACATCATTGCAATCCCTAAAGCCTAGAGCAGATTCATTATCAAGGAAGCATTCAATGTTCGTTCAAACAACCACTGACAGAAGTTTCAGCAAAGTTGTGACATCAGAAGGAGACCAGTCTATGGATTTTGAATTAGTAGAATATTTTTAATCGTCAAAAATAATCAAAGGCAAAACAGTAATGACTATTTCAAGAAGGCAATTGCATTAGTGCGAAATGTTTTAGTGTTATATGAGCAAAAATGATACCGTGAAAATGTAATCATGATATCGTAGGGATAAACTGAAGACAAAAACTGAGATAATGATATCTTCTGTTGTTTGTGGCGTTTTCTTCACTTCATTTGGGTCATCTTTTAGTCATTTTCATTACTGTTTAATTTTAAGAATTGAAGTTTCTATTGGAAAGTTCGAAGATCTTCCATTATGAGTTGTGTTGGATGTTTTAGGCAGTTGAAGAGATGTTTAACATCATGGGGTGTTGCTCTGGAATCTGGACAAAAACTCTGTTTTCGCTGTGGTTTTCTATGGCTTCTATTACAATAACACTTGATTCCTTTTGACAGTTACCCTTCCGGTAGCTTTGATAAATACCAAACTAGGAACTTTATCAATGGAGCTATTGATTTGAAACGGCTCCTTTTTCGGGATACATTAAACCTCGGACCAGCTTTTACCAATATGCACCTTTTATCGGGATGTCTTCTGTAGGATTCCCATTTGAATTAGCTGCTCCCCTTCTTTTATTCTCGTTCGGCTTTTTATTCCTGTTTTCTTCTCCTCTTGGCTCATTCTTCTTAGGTGGTAGTTCCAGCTTAGGTAGAGCAGCTATCTTCGGGCTTCTTAAATATCGACAACCATTTCTATCAACTCAAAATGTATCAGTTCTAATACATCGGTTCCGATTGTGACATCATCCAACACGTTCTGCATCATCAACAAATCTGATGTTATCGATTTCCTTCCCATACATAAATTTATGTTGAAGGTTTTTTCTGCACATTCAGTTGATCTATTAGCCATTTATAAGGTAACATAAGATGAGCAAAAAATGATGTTCTTAAATTCAAACATGGTTACAGTTTAATCAAAAATTAAAATTAGCGCAGCGATGGCCTTGGGCTGTATCCTTGGTAACCTCACTAGAAGGTGTCTGGGAAAGACATCGATATCGTGTATTGTATTATAATTAAAATTTTAAACATCGAAATATCGAGCACACAAAAAAATTACCAACAATCGTGTTCACTGAGAATTAAACTCAGAGCCACAAGGGTAAAAGCGACAAAGTCAAGACATTGTGATGTTTTTTGATGGCACTGAATTGAGTAAAACGTAATCCTGTAAGTGAAGATGATTAATAAAAGAAGATCTTCCTTCCATTAGCATCATTCTTTGATCATCCTAACTTAACCATAAATACGAGACACATTTTTGATCCCGACATATTTGAAATTCTCTTACATGAGCACTCCACCAACCATCTAAGTGGATGATTTCATTTTCTCGTAAAAGTGAAATATTTCGGTAGTTGAGATGGAACAAGAAATTAACATCATTTCATATAAATAATGTGGCAATTACGAAATTTAACTTGAATTATTAACTGGAGACATGCGATTCTTGTAAACGAATGCCTGAAAGCTGTGCGATTTTAAAGAAACCTAATTATTTCTTTTCTTGACTTATTTAGTTATTATCGTGATTGTGAGGAAATTTCCATATTCATTATAATAAGAGACTAATTGAAGTTAACAAGATCACTTTCTTTGGAAACTCAAAGTAAACGTTTTTTTTTTTTTCTCATAAGAGATAGGTGGACGGAATCTAACAAGAAGTAGCAAACCAAGAAGAAAATCAATAATCCCCTTTAACCAACATTGAGGTTGGCAGTTAATTTATTGATGTAAGAAGAAGAAGGTCCATAAAAATTTCATGTAATAATATTTAATGGTATATTATGAATGATTGACCTTTCATCTTTATCAATAATAACTATGATTTCTTCTTCTCTTAAAAATTTTCTATTGTGGAGTCATCCCACATTCTATACTGTATGTTGGGATGTAAACCTATTCCATCGATAGACCATCTAAAGCATAGTTAAGAAAATAAACACTCGAAGCAATAAGGAAGTCAAGACTGGCTGGCTTACTACAGCCTGAGTGCCTGACTACCTCCTTTTTTGCTATAGTTATAATTATTTAATTTCTCGTTTAGGATGGATTTATTTATAACCGATATAAATCTGAGGGAGAAAAGAAATAGAAATAAATGATATTCAAAGTTTCTGTCTCTGATAGACAGCAGCTTGTTGATGACCTCTATTGCGGATTTATTGCAATCAACTAGCTGGTTTGCCCACTGCGTTTCTATTTTATTTTCATATTTTTATTTTTTACTTAATTAAAACTAATGCATCTAGTTTTGCGGAACGGCAATGCAATGTCACTTGGGTGGGAATGGCTCTTGCAGTTTATCATACTTATGTTACACATTCTATGTAAATCGCCAGCTAATTGAAATGTGATATCTTGTGCTTTCAGAGAGATGTGTAGATAACATTAGCAAAGAATGTCACTTCAGCCTTTTGGTTTCATTTCACTCTTGGAGGTTGTTAGCTTTGAGATACTTTTGCAAATATAATGTTGGTTGGTGTTGCCTAATCGGTTGGAAGCTGATCGCTTTTTAATTTTATAGCTTTATCGAAAGATTAAAGAGTCTGAAGATGTTACCATGGCGTTCTAGTATTTGATTTCAGATCGATAGAGCATTAGATCGTGAAGTATTTCGTGAGGCAAGGAGAAGAACAACGAAACTTGCACGACTAAAAAACGACAATAAACATTGCGAATAAACCTCGAAAACTTGGAAGTATTTCGAGAGGCAGGAATGAAGCACAAAATGTTTATACAAGAACATGAACCGGATTGGAAAGACTTACCGCAATCAAGAGGCTGACAACAGAATTATTCGAGCGATGATGATGATTCAGTATATGCGCTAATAACATATATGGTCAAACGAGGATGCCATAAATATGTTTGCTTGGATTTCATTTATGATGGAAAATCGAAGACTTTTCAATTGAAAGTAGTTTTATTTGTTCCTGGGTTGACAAGAAATTTGATTTCTGTTAGTAAGTTTACTTCAGAAAAATTCAAAGGTGATTTGATAGTCAAAAGTAGAAAATTAGTTATGCGAGCTGGGAATGAGATGATCCAAGAGGACTGTATTCACATCCGGCATTCAAGATTCGCTCATCGTAATAGGATAATTGTTATATCTAGCCAAGAACTGCTAACTTGACATACCAGTTAAAGTGTCCATTCTTAACAGGAAGCTGAATAATCCACTAAACAAACGGTTTTTGACGGAAGCAAGAAGGATTCCTCGTTATTTGAAGGAAACCAAAGTTTTTATGGAACCTTCTCGGAAAAAGTAGAAAATTATATGCCAGAACATTAGCATCATCTGCTCGGTCTTTAAGAGAGGTGAAAAAGATGTTTTCAAGAACTGAAAATACAAGTCCTATGCATTGTCTGTTCTTATCAATGCGTTCTATGCCTTGAATATCCACCACCGATCAAATTTTCGAACCAAGATTTTGGAAAAGAATCATGAATTCCAAGTCGATACACACTTTCGACTTTCAACAAGCGTACAAGACTCCAAACAGAGATGAGCTATTCCGTTCGGTGAATTACTTTGACATCACTGGTAAGATAAATCAACCTACACCAAATGACGCTGCGGAGCTCATGGAGTTGTGTCAAAGCCGCTGGAGAAATCTTAAGCTATGGTAGTATTACGAAATAAGAATGAAGCACAAAATGTATAATATACAAGAACATCAACTAATGTATACAGCCTTATGTCCTTATATCCAGAGCAGAAGTAGTTACAATAATTCAAAGACAGGAAACCAGAAACATTTCAGTCAAGTTCGTAAGACAACAATTCAAGAAGATTTAAGTCTGGCGATTGAGGTAGGTAGACTGACCATAGCATTAAGTTCCTTTAGCTTTCTCTTTAGGATCATAGTCCTATTGAAAATTAAAAACTTTATAAACTCATTCACCGAATAAGTGCCTTAAGTATTTTAAACTTCCATTCGTCTAACCTCATAATTTATTCATATAAAAGGAAATTATCATATCTCTGATACATAGCAAATAAGCACTCGTCATAATATCTCTATACAGTCTTTAAAAAAGTAGATCGATTTACCTTTCCGGTTGCTCATGGACCTGTTTGGATATCAAAAGACTAAAATCAAGGACTTTTCAATAGAAAGCATTTTTATTTGCTCCTGGGTTCACAAGTATTTCAGGGGTATTTTCCATGGTGGGTTTTGCTACTTTTTCAAAAGTAGAACTAGTCATGTGGGCCTGATTTGCTGTGAACTAGGAGAACTGTAAACTTTCGAATCTTCCCATTGATCCTTAAAGACATTTGAAGCAGTAGTGAAGCTTGCCAAACAACAATTCAGGAAAATAATATGATCATTTTTATAACTTACTACTTGACATATAAGTACAAGTGTCAATTCTTAGCAGAAAACTGAATAATCCAAATAAATGAGATTTTACGGAAACCAAAGATCTACAAGTGGTGGTCAAGAATCTAAGATTTTAAAAGGATTATTCAAGGTCCCATTGGAAAGGTGATATAGATCCACGAACATTTATTTCTCGTTTTCTTTTCAAATTGTTTGCACCGAAGCAGATTATGTGGCAATCGAAGAAACTGTTACAGAAATGAAGTACATCTTGCAAATGTTGAAGGACTTGAATCTAGACGTTGAGAAGATAAACAGAGTTATCTCCAGCAACTATGTATGTATAATTAAATTCCTTAAAGGGTGTCGACATATTTTTCAGTCAAGTACATTTAATTGCTTCCAATGGCATTTATTATTTTGTTCTGGCATTGATCTTATATTTTATAAGAGTAATAGTTGTTCTTCAGTATTTTGCCAATCAGTTGCTCTTTATTTCGTTAATTCACCGAATACCAAACGTAAGCTTTCACGTAACGTTACAAAGAAGAGTGTTTTCTCTGCCTTACAACTATGTTAATATTTGTCATTATTATAAGTTAGCGCAGGAAAAAGACTTCTGATATTATCGAAGGTTTAAAAGACATACAATAAGGTAAAAGGACATTCTAGATTTTGATTGTTGATATGGAATATTTTTCATGTCGTCGATTTCTTCTGTGTGTCTTTAGAGACATTTCTTTGGTCAACTTTTGGTTATGATTCAACTGTGCGGAAACCGGATTGCATGACTCCATGTTAAACTTTTTCAAAATGTCATCAATATATGCTTCCTGATCTTGTGTGATCTATTTGTCGCATCTTGCGATTTTTATACCTAGACATTGCTTGGTTTTTCGCAAGAACATCATTTTAAGCGGGAGGCGAAAGCTATGCCGAAATATGAGTAATCCGTGAGAAAACCCACAGGAAGAAGAGACCCCCAAAAAGATATTTACAGGAATGTCTTGTAGACGATATCCTTATTTTTAGTAACAATTTTAAATATCGTAAAAGTCTTAAGGAGAAGGTGATGACCCAATTTAAAATGAAGTAAGAAGCCTATCTTCTTCGCCTTCCAACTATGCCTTTTTACCAATAACAAAAATACTTTCAATAACTAAAAATAGTAAAAAGCTGCGAGCTCCATTGCTATATTTCATCAAAATACAATTGTCCAATTGAATATCACATAATATTTTCATAAGTCTTAATGTATTTTATCAATTAGCGCAGTTGAAATCTCGAGTTGTTTCAATGAACGTTTATTGAAATAGAGGTAATTTTCCAGGATTTAAGTAGGAGTTCCGGTATCGATTGTAATTTCAGATTTGGATAGTTTATTGTAATCGTGGTATTTTGATTTATTGAATAAGAAATTGTTCATAAACATTGTTGTAAGGGCTTCGTCAATTGACTTCGTGAAGATGTTGGACTATTCAATTATTGACGTTAATGTATTAGATTTGAGTGATCCACTATGCTTTGATTCGGCAAAATGGACAGTTAGTTCGATTGAATGGTTAACCAGTATGTTTAATAGAGATCTCACTAAAAACGAAATCCCTTCTCAGTGGCTACAATCAAACAGTGTTCTACTACAGAAATCAAACAGAGCAGTAGAACTACGTTCCGTGTTAGCACTAGGGTTTTTTTTAAAATTAATTCTAAAATTTGCACAACACACAGCCTTTGACCAACCCTCACTTCGAATAATCTGTTAGAAATCATATTAGGAATCATAACGTACATAAAAATACATTTCTTTTTAGTTGTCCTTTCCTACGCCCATGTATTTTCAAAATTTGGATGAGGGATTATAGAACTTGTTAGTACCTTAAAAATGATTTATCACACGACCCTGCGTGATTCGAGATAACGAAGTTATGCACTAAAATGTCGATTTGTTATAGCCTATTTTTCGGTTCATACGCCACTGCATTCCGAAATTCCAAGAAGTAATGATGGGGGTTTGAGGGTTTCATCAGTACCTTTAAAACGCGGTATCAAACTTGCAAGTAAGATAAGATTTTCTTAACTAAAATTTAAAGATACTTAAAATGGAAGCTTCCACAATTTAAGCCTAGCTCCGGCGAGGTGTAAGACAAAGCGATCCTTTGTCGTCATTATTGTTCTCCACTGTGCTGAAAATGATTTTCAGCGACTTAACACCAATAAGCCTTGAACCGGTATGTCTATACTATTTATACCTTGGCCAATTAGTAAGCTTTGAGGAAAAACAAGCCGAAATAGACATAGAAGGATAAAAAATGTCTGGAAGACGTTTTGGTCCCTACGAGATTTTTTTTCGATATGAATTTATCAAATTAAATCAGAAAATGTATATTTGACACAGCTGTACTACCTGTTCTGTTCTGATAAATTGTCAAGCATCAATACAAAAAATTAGAGCGTGTGAAAGGGCAATGGAAAGGTCACTTTTATTCGTTATTGAGTCGAGTTAGGTCTTCAACAATAAGATTGGGAACTGGTTTTGAAGACGCGGTTGAAAAGCTAAACGCCTGAAATGGAATTTATCGATGGACATAAGTTAACAACTGAATGGGTAGCAATGCATGGTGTTAGAATTTCGCTTAAAATTTCGCGATTTATCAAGAAAGAAGACGCCCGTATGTCAAACTCTGAGGAATTAATTATAAAATTAAGTCCCAGCCATATGAATTCTGGAAATGAAGAAGAACCACTCCTCAATCATCCACCATCATCATCGTATAAATTGAGATTACCAAGTTCAAACTCTGAAGATGATTCATTTCACGGATATGCTGATGAGGATTGAGCAGGAAGCAGAATCAATCAGAAGTTCATGTAAATTATTCTATTGTTATAAAGTGCAGAATTGTTGACCCAGCCACTTTGCACTTTCAGGTAAATGACTCGAAAATATGAGAATCAAACATGGTGTGTTAAGGATTTGGCAATGAGGTGTGAAGAAACTTGAAACATTATCGAATAATATGTTTGATGGTTTCACGGGTTTAGGACAAATTTAAAGCAAATTAAAACACTTAGTTTGCAAGCTTTCGACAAAGAATGAATTCTTTGTTTATTTGTTGTCGTTTTGACAAAAGAAATGTTTAATTTTTAAAAAATCTTAATGTTTAATGTAATTTAATAACTTTTATGCCTGATGAAGACAGCAAATAACTGTCGAAAGCTTGCAAACTAAGTGTTTTAATTTGCTTTAAATTTGTCCTAAACCCGTGAAACCATCAAACATATTAAAAACTATAAGAGGACGTGATTTCAACTAAAAAAAATTATCGAATAAGTCAGCAACTTTTTCATTTAAAAAATGTTTGTTGATTCTATAAAAATGGAGAACGTGACAAAAGCTTAATACTTTTTAAAGAAGAACTATTTCCATCAAATGCCTGTTCACGCGAGGATAGCAAAGAATAGTAGAAATTAACATTCTTCGAGCTTTACTATATCGCTATATAGTGAATGAGCTTATTTGTTGCTACTATTATTCACTATCTCTATTGGCTATCTCAAAAAATCTTAAAAATCCATTAGAACTTAGAATCCTGTAAATGGGGCATTAATAAAAGAAGCCTGACATAACAGCATTTAAAGAAAATTGACTCAAGATTTAGCTTAAACATTAAAAAGAGTTAACTGAGCGAGAGCTGCTATTAAGGGAATTAAATATGAAATTGATCAATGAAACAATTTCCAATAATTAGTTCATAGAAGCAGTTTGAGACTTATTAAAAATGCAGCGCTGGATTTAGATGTTCCTGTCATACAAAATTCAAATACATCACAAGACAACCAAGAAACATTGGATGAGATAAACTAAATCACACAACGAGCCAAAGTTGACTCAAGGTGTAGCAGTGGTATTAAGAAATGTTTGCTTCCTCTGTATTGTTTGCTGTTTTTCTTCATCAGTGCTGTTAATTTTCTCTCTTCCACTGAATAAAGACTGGGATTGGCTGTCTGCTATTTTAACAAGTGTATTAGAGGTACCCTTTTATTTAATCAACATCGAAAGGACGAGGGTGGCGTCAAGTAGTATATCCGACATAACAAGAAATAAGCTGACGTGTTCACTGAGGATCGAACTCAGAATCGTCAGAGTGAAAGGCGAGAGAGAACCATGTAATCTCAGAATTAGAAAATTGAAGACAAAATGTTTTGAGAAACATTGGGTGAAAGCACCCAGAGGAAAAATAACATTTGTTTCTGCAAACGAAATCCAGAAATTCTGAAAAGTAGCATTTCAAGAATTT
>JXPG01012426.1:10398-21850 GCA_001015175.1 Megaselia abdita
GTGTTGATTGGTAGGAATTTTCATCATCCAGAAACAAGGTAGTGACACTATTCTTGTCTCTTTAGGAATGAATTATTATATTATTACTGAAATTTCCAACACATTTTATTCACCATTGGAGCAAGGCAGTACCACCATTTGCTTTACATTTTAGTTAACTATTTTTAATTGAAAATATTTAGAATTGAACGAAAATCAAGAATTGGNACTTTTTGGAACTTCGAAAATAAAGAGACCAAATTCTAAGAAACGTTTACCGAGTAGAAAAGAGAAGAAACATAAATATATACATACTTGCTATGTAAAATAGGGTAAAAGATAAGTAAACAAATTTTGTTTTAATTTTCCTTTTTTTATATATTTATTTAATAACATTTGGGAAACTAGTAAATCTCAAGTAGTTTCTTTTAGTTTCTGGGTCTAGTAGCCCAATGGATGGCGCTAGTCTAACCCCAAGAGCTTAACGTTCAAAGGAGGCTTAGGCCCGTGTTAATGTCTCTTGTACGTACATACATATATTAAAATTCCAGAACGGAGATAACTAGTATTTTAATTTTTCGTAAAAGTTGAAATAAACAAAATGTTAAGATAGACGCACTTACTGAGTCTTTAGTTGACATACTTTTCGAGTTATAAGCTAACATAAAAGTCCACCAATGCAATAGTAAAAAGATATATTTATAACACCGACTCACATCTTCACAGGCGGAAATCTAAAGAAGACATTTGAAGACCGACGTTTACATAGGGTCTTATAAGATTATCTGTTAATTAATGTTTACTATGCATTTCGAATTTTCATAGCTTATGTCTTGCAAGACGATTCTAAAATTTTCTAAACCGATATTAAGCATTTGCAAACCCTTTTTAAGAGAATTGTCCTAAACATTTTCATTTTTAGCTGCCAGCAGTTTAAAAGATTGACTGAAGAGTATCTTTAGAGGATTTACAAGTCGAGGTCGTCAAAATATGTATGTTTAGTAAACGTCATCTAAATTAAAAAAAGAACCTATTTTTCCGACTGGGTTATATATATACAGGATGTCCCAGGATTCCAAGGTTTTCTTTTGGCAAACTTGACCTATCTTGTTACATATCGATAAACACAAGTTTATTCGTCAACAGAACAACCTTTATAACCAAGTCAAATTAAATTAAAGACTTTAAATTGAAATGTTGAATATGTGGGTTTGTAGTTCTTTCTAAAAACACTGTTGTTAAACTCTTTTTCCAGAATCAGGCAAATTTTGAGGTATTTGGAAAGATAATAAAATGAACAACAAAAAAACATAGGCACTGTTGAACATATTATGTTTTGAAAATATTTGTTTCTGTGTTGAACTTTTTGTTAATATAAAAATGAACAGGGTAGTAACAGAGCAAAGGTCCACAATTTCTTGGAGACCGGATTCATAAACTCCTTATTGCATACCAGAGTAAAGTTCTGCTGGAAACCTGAGGCAGACCGATGCAATAACCTCTTTTTAGTTTTAAGGACTGCAAAACACAAATCAATCAAGGCAATTTTTGTTTAGTTATACTCAGCGATCTCTATAAATGGAGTTGCGAATAAATAAAATTGAAATCCGGTGATACTCTGGATTCCAGGAATTTTCCAATATAATTTTTGTTGGATTGTTATGACTAACACTTTTTTCTTATCGTTTTGTTATCAGTTCGGTTAATGACTAAATTTTTCTAGATAATAAGTTTCGGTACTAAAGAACTTTCTTACCTTCAAAGGAACTGTCCCAACATTTGTGAAAATTGTCTGCCAATAGGAAAATAGGAAAAGCGCGAGGAAAATGTGATATAAAATGATAAAGATGATTTTCTCTGCAATGTTTGTGATCGAATCTAAAATAAATTGAATTTCAAATAATAAGTATTTCACTTATATTATAATTGTTGAGACTTCTCACAGATGCAAAGCTGGACTAGGTAGGCATAGTATGACCAGGCAATTATTGAAATTATAAAGACAACAGGAATCCATTTAAAAATCCTCATTAATGTGTAACAAGGAGGCTTCTTGATCCTTCCTCCAGGATTCCCATTCGGTTTATCGTAGTTTCCCATACTATTATATTTCTTAAGACTACACTATTCTTCTTTTAGTCGAAAATTTAAGTTTGACATAATATTCCACAACAAACAATCAAGAAAAAAAGTACACTCTTCACTGCAAATGCAATTGAATGGCATGCGAGAGACCGAACACTATTTCCAAATTCCAATCCAAGTGACCAATCAAAAACAAGGTGAGAACAGTGTTTCGGTTTTGTAGGAAAATACGCTATATTTCGGAAAGTTTTCTTCTGCAATTTTACAATTTTATGGAAATATATCAGTAGTTTTACTTTTTTATTGACGAGGTGTTGTAGCAGTATTTTGAGTTTTTATTTATTGACTTTTTTTAGTTTGACATATTGAAGGAGAGGCTGAAAGACTAAAATCACATATATACAAACCAATCATCTTGAGTGTTGTATTTCTGAATCTTTTTAGTTTCATATATTTTCAACGAAACAATTATTTAAATTTCAATATTTCTTAAAAATTATTAAAATTATAATTTGAATATATTCTTTCATACCAAAGGCAAATTAAATGGTTTATTATAACTTACTTAGTAACAATAACTTTAGTTTTGTTTTTTTATTTTGTTAAATTTTGGAAATAATCTGATTTCTTTATATTNGTTTAAATTTCAAGATTTCTTAAAAATTATGAAAATTATAATTTGAATATATTCTTTCATACCAAAGGCAAATTAAATGGTTTATTATAACTTACTTAGTAACAATAACTTTAGTTTTGTTTTTTTATTTTGTTAAATTTTGGAAATAATCTGATTTCTTTATATTTCAATTTTAAAGTATAATAATTTTTTGACTTTTTCAAAGAGGAATTGTTTTATTATTTTAAAATTAGTATTTTCCAATTTTAGAATATTTGTTTACAGTTTTTACTATTACACTCTTCTCCCTGAAACTCGATACCCACATTATATTCATGGAAACCAAAAATCAACCAAAATTTTCTCTTATTGTATATTTTTATTTATTCTTTTTTGGTTGACTTCTTATGTTTTCCTCTTTAAAATGACACGAATCGTTTAACAAATTGCATTTATCGAGCGTCGATTTAAAGTTATTTGTACTCCCAATACTATCCGCTTTTAAATGGTACCCATATTGCAGTATTGAAAACAACAAAAAATCTACCCAAAATTTGTCTCAGTGCGACACTTCCTCAGTCTTTGTACAAGAAGTGTCAGTCTTTGATTTGACAATTCTTGTTTTTGTGTTTTCGATATGTTTCTAGAAGATTTTTGGTATAATATTGATAGCTTTTTAACTTTTTCAAAATTTGTACAAAGACTGAATATGTTCAGTCTCTTGTGAAGACTGAAAGACTGCACTAGAGACTGACAGTGTAAAAAGCTATCCAAATATAGCAAACATCTTCTAGAAACATGAACAACACTGAAACAAGAAGAAGAAATGTCAAATCAAAGACCGAGACTGAAAAGACTGACACTTTTTGTACAAAGACTGAAGAAGTGTCCACCCCATAAAGATGAACTTTTCTCTGTTCTCACTTGAAGGCCGAATGTCGAAGCCGATAAAAGTTTGTTTTCTTCTTTACAGACTGTTCCTACTAATTTAATTAATAATAAAATAACTTATCCTATCCCCATATTTTCCCCTGTTTTGTGCCCGTCTTTTTCTGACACACTGGAGTGAACGAGTCAGAAGAAATAAGTAATCTTGTGAAATAAGTATTCGACGCTGCACGGAGAATATTTCGTAAAATTACTTACTTATTTTTTTTACTTACTTAGAGAGTGACGAATTCGGAAATTAAAAAATAAGAAAAAAAATAGAAAAGTTTGCATTGCAGGCTTAGTGAAGTTTAAAGTGTTTTCAAAACAAACGGATATTTCTAACAAAAAAACCGAAATGAGTAAGAAATGCATTTTATTAGTTTCATTTTTGTGTTCTAAAGAAAAAGGAGCAGTTTGTTATGACCCGAAACAAGAATGCATTCAATTACAGTGTTGTTCTCATAAAATCAATATCCAACTTAGCTTCTTTTCCACCAGATTTCTTCTTACACTGTTCCACAACATTTACCAATGATTTTATATTGTTTTGAAATTGTATTGTCCTTTAAAGGATTAAAAAAGTACTATATATAATTGTTTTGGGGGATGTTTGGGAAGAAGGGGAGTATTAATGATTTGACGCTCTGTTTGAGAGATCATTCAGCTATGATGTGGAACTTTCCGTTCATTTCAATCCACTCACTGCACAACAATTTGTGCTCTGTATCTTGCAACATTCACATCAAAAGTTGGCTTGTGTGCTCTTGGACTTTAAAACGTAAATAACAATGAAAACGAACAAAAAATACCAGACAGACAGTGCTTTACTGTTCTTTCATCCTTAGCAAATAAATGAAATGGATGTCCTGTGATAATAAAAATCATTACAGTTATCTGGCGACAATAAAATAACATTTACTCTTTGATTTTTTCCTTGTAAGACCAGAAAAATTTGTTTAAGTATATGAACAATATTTTGTATTAAAAGTGAGTTTATAAGTTAACTAATAATAATCAAATCTAAATGAAACTGTGGTGTCAGTGCCTTCTTTTAAATACCGAGAGATTCCTCACTTTCCAACATTTTTTATAAGTTTCTTGAAANGTCAGTGCCTTCTTTTAAATACCGAGAGATTCCTCACTTTCCAACATTTTTTATAAGTTTCTTGAAAACAAATATTGTGAAAAAATCTAAACCTTTGAAGAAATTATTGAAATAGAAATAAAAATCAAGAAACCAAAACGAAACTTTAGCTAAGCATTTCAAAGGAACCGAAGCAATTATGTAACACTAAAAATAGTAAATCCGATAGACTTTCAAAAAGTTTAAACAACGCATTTACCAAAGTTTACATTTTTTATTGACCATCAAAATTAAAAGAAATTAATTTAACTTTTAAAAATTATACCTAAGACATTTAATACAAAATTTATTACCTGAACTAATTTTGTACAGTGTGTTAAATTCTATACCTTTCAGGGTACAAGTTACTACAAAAGTGGTGCGAATAGTAAATACTCGATTTCGGAGTAATTCATTACACTTTTTTAAGGATGACAAAATATTAAAATGTGTTTTTTTTATTCGAATTGGGAAGCAAACTATTCTAAAATAAAAGTTGAATCTGCGGCTTGAGGCTTCAGTGATTTATTACCCCAAGTAACGTTGTTTTCCAAGATACAACATTTAAGAGTAATTAATATATTGTAATTTTAAAAGCTCTCAGTATAAATAACGACTTAAAAATAATTATAGAATTACAAAGAAATATAATTTTGTCTAGAAAATTAATGCAATGAGTTTAAGTTTTTTTTTATAAAAACATTTTAACACTTTTTTTTTTAATTTACAATAAAAAAACTTAGAATTTAAACTTTTGTTTTGAGTTCTCTACACACAGGAAAAAGAATAGAAAATATTCTAATTTTCATATAGGCTTTACCATCCGATAGTAAATGTTACTATTCTCTTTCTATTCTGCATAGTAACAAATATTTTCTTTACTATGAAAAATAGTAAAAATAACTATTCTTAAATGACCTAAAAACTTAAAGAAAATCGAGCTCGGGAACTGCAAATTCGAAAGACGTACACCATAGCATCAGGTCTATCGACAACTTCCATATACTCTCGAAAATAAGTAATAAAAACAAAAAGCTGACGTGACATTTACTATTCGAGTAGTGAAATTAAAAGTTTACTATTCTCATAGTAATTTCAAATTTTTGCTTTTAGCATAGTAAGTATTACTATTCTCTAAAATATTTACCAAGCGAATAGTAAATCTAAAAAAATACTATGCAGAATGGTAAATTTCAAAATTTTCTGGGTGTAGCTAAACCAAAAAATCATTAAAAAAAAGTAAAAATGTCTTATTTCAGAAAAATATATTTTTATTTAAATATGTACATAAAATATAATTCAAAATTCTCTGAAAATCAATAACTAAAAATAGTGAAATATACTGAAAATTAAAGTAATATAATATCACTCCAGTTCGTTACTCAAACAAAAGAGTAGACCATCGAGCGAAGTGGAAATTAAAGCTAAAAATGTGTAGGAATTGAACAAATTCTGAAAATTCTACCCTTTTTTTGGTGTTAAGTCACTAAACTACCCATTTTTATATATACCATCGGAATATTAAAAATCTCTATCGGAATTGTATTTTCTGGGTAAAATTTACCATTTGAATAATAACTATAGACTACTATTTAATAGTAATAGTTTTTTACTATTTACTATTTTAATAGTATATTTAATGCTTTACAATTTCGATTTGTTTTTATTTTAAACACAAAACAAACATTTTATAAAAAACAAAACAATAAAATTTCATAGAATTTAATACTCTATTTAAATCCAAATATTTCAATCTGCGAAAGCCATACAATTTTTGACATAAAAAACCCAATATATGTTCTGATCCTTTCGGGCAGTCCAATCCCCATACCTCTAAAACTTTCAAATAAATAACGATAGCTTCTTTGAAATCCTCGAAACCCCAACTTATCCCCTGGAACTTAAAAATACAGTTTTCAAAGTGTACATCGACTGCAAGAAGGGATACTTTTAAATTCGAATGTTCAAGAAAGTTTCAACTGATTGAATATAACTAGTTTTACTCCGTCGTAACAATTGAGAAACGGCAAAAAGAGTGTAAATAACCAGTCTATATGAAAAAAAAGTAATTGAAATTAAAATCTTATTTGTACTCTATAATAAACTTACATGAAGATCTATCATTAGTTGCAAATTGTAACTAGTTGGGGTTCTAGGATGTTTCAAATATTAATTTAAATTAAAAGAAAGGTTGTTCTGAGCTGCCGGGCTAAACTACAGTCTGCGTCTGGTTGAAAAAGGAATGTAGGTTCCTACGAGTTTTAAACTTGTGCGTTCGACTTGCAAAACCATCGAGAAAAATAGGTGCTAATTCGAATCGAAGAGATTTTATTCAATTTTTTTTATATATTTTAGATATAAATCGTTTGATTGAAATTGGTTATCGATGGAAGGATTTATTATATTGATACGGTACAAAATCTTTTTAGTTTTGATTTTTCGAATGCCGTTTTTAATATTTTCTTCGAAAATTCACCGAACTTATCAATGAGNCTATGTTCCTTCGAATCGAAGAGATTTTATTCAATTTTTTTNATAAATCGTTTGATTGAAATTGGTTATCGATGGAAGGATTTATTATATTGATACGGTACAAAATCTTTTTAGTTTTGATTTTTCGAATGCCGTTTTTAATATTTTCTTCGAAAATTCACCGAACTTATCAATGAGCGTGTTAAACTTTTCTTGATACATCTCAAAAATATTAAATACCTAATTCGATTTCTACCACGTCATCGATATCAAACTCAAACTCTCTTCCATAGGCTTTCTAGACATGTATGGCTAAGTTAAATCCTTTTTAATTGAAAAATCATATTGGATAATTAAAACACCTCCAGGCTCTTTAATAAGATTGTTTTTTTTTTTTTTGCAGATACACATTTTTTCGAATCTCCATTCGGAAATATCTCTGCTATTTGATTAGCAAAACTCTCTAGTTGAAATCTCAAAAATTATATTCTTTTTTCGTTTCCAAATTTTGAAGCTGTTGAATATGCCAACAATTCTTTTAACCGAGCATAATGAAGAAGTTATAGAAATGTTCAATGAAGAATTAAAACAAAAATCACATCACAACCCGCTATACTCTTCTATAGCTTTAAATTGCGCACCGCTAAAAAATCTGGGAACACTTCACTTCGAAAGGACGTGAAATCAAATCGTACTTCAAATAGTAAAACTAAAACTAACTATATATTGGTATTACTATTTCAAAATATAGAGCCCAAATTCCAAGTAAATAGCAACCTTAAGTTTGCCTTTCAAAAAATCTAAAAAGAAAGCAGTTTTGATTTAAATTTTATTCCTTGCGATCCTATATTTTTTCAGGAATATTTATAAATATTGTTTAAAAAAATATCGAAAAGTTAAATTAATTTATTATATCATACACAACTTAATTCCATATTGCAGTGTAGTATATAGAATAGATACTTTTCGTAGCTTAATCATGGCAAATAGGAATTTTCGTAAATTAATCAGATTTTGTTTTTAATAATTTCCTTGTCCTTTTGTTTAAATACATTTTCAGTTACCACATAGATTAGATTACAAGCTTTTAGATTCAAAATTGGAAAGTCTATAGTATATGCCAAGTAACTGTTACATGTCGTATGGCGGTCCCAAAGTAATCAAATAACTTTAAATTGCCCAAAAGTCCGGAAATTAAAAAAAAAACTTTTGGAGCAAACATAAAAAATCTGAATAAAATATCTCAAAATAAAATCATTTTTAAAATATTAAAAATATATTTAAAATCAATGACCGCTAGCTGGAAAGTCGAGCAAGCTAATAATGTGTCTTCTTCGCTTAATTGTTAACACATAGTTCTCAATTTCTTCTAATCTTTTGCTATTTCTCAAATTCTTAGTTTTAAAAAAATATTTTGAATAATTTCTTGAAAATCTCATTATTAAAATTCGAAGGCATGAGCTGTGATTCCACTTGCTTTCAATTCATTCAATATTTCATATAATTTTCGAAGTCCATAAACATATCTTCTAATTGAGTTACAAGCTTTCTGAAGAGTTGAGAAGTCTGCTGATGCTAGTTCACCGATAACAACTAGACAGTAGGTGTGTAATAAAAAGGGCTTGGACTACCCTAAGTTTAGTATCCTGAGGAATGAAGATTCCAAAGTGATACAAAATACGAAGTCCAATTGTAATTTTTCTACAGACCTCTTGAATGTTGAGCTTCCAATCAAGTTTAGNAACGAAGTCCAATTGTAATTTTTCTACAGATCTCTTGAATGTTGAGCTTCCAATCAAGTTTAGAGCTAATTATTACTCCAAGATTGCTGACTTTTATTACAAACGGCAGTACTTCATTACCAAGCACCACATAACCAGTTGGATGTATACGGTTGTTATGGGAAATGAGCACACATTGCGACTTCTTGGCGTTGATTTGAAGACAGCTTGACTCAGCCCAAGTCCAAATCCTGCATAAGTCTTCATTAACCAGACCAATGATTTCTTCGATGTTGTCAGGCTTTCCACTTATATCATTAGTATATAGTGAAAAGAGTAAAGGTCCCAGGATAGAACCTTGTGGAATCCCCGATAACAGTGTAACCAGTTCTGACGAGATAGTCCATGGAGATAGCTGGATATGAATTCGATGAGAACAAGGATGGAAATATTTCTTTCATTTAAGTGAGCGAACTTTGAAATATTTTGATAGAAATTAAATAAAGAAAACTTAAAATTTTATGAAATTAGCTAGTTTATCTTACCTATTTAATATTTGTTTTTAATGAAAGAAAAAATATAAGAGTTATTTCCTCCTCGACCATGTAACTAGAGGTAGATTGAGAGTGTCAATTTAATTTGAACTTTGTGGTGTTAAAAATGTTTGTTTTTGACAAAAGTCTTAGCGGCGTGGCGTATAAAATGTTTGTATTAGGCTTAAAAATGTCTGCATGTAAGTTTTATAACAGATTTTTTTTAAAATTTTGTTAAAAAAAAATAAATAACGCTCTTAATCTAAATGGATCGTATTTCAATAGAATTATAAAANAAACAGATTTTTTTTCAAATTTTGTTAAAAAAAAAAAATAACGCTCTTAATTTAAATGGATCGTATTTCAATAGAATTATAAAAAAACTATATTTTTTTGTTTATGTAAAGTTTATATTATACAAAAAAAAAATTTAACAAAATCTAAAACGTTTAAAAAAAAACAGTTTAAAAATATTGTTTTCCCTGAGGAAACAATTATATACAAGTTCTACTTTCTAAATTAACAGCAATTTTCTCACCTTTAATTGCAGAATAACGTCATTTCCTCCCTTTTCCACGAGTATTCGAGCAACCAGATTATTGCGCTCTCATTTCTACCACACCAACCTTTCGTTTTGAAAATTCTTCTTTACTCTATAGACATTAACCCATCGAAACGTAATTAAAGTACACCGACAACATCTTATTTCCCAACCATTAGAGAAAAACAAAAGTCTCGCCATATTAACTTCCTCCTTGTTCGGTGGAACCTTCAAAACAGCAAAAANCCAACCTTTCGTTTTGAAAATTCTTCTTTACTCTATAGACATTAACCCATCGAAACGTAATTAAAGTACACCGACAACATCTTATTTCCCAACCATTAGAGAAAAACAAAAGTCTCGCCATATTAACTTCCTCCTTGTTCGGTGGAACCTTCAAAACAGCAAAAATGATTCCATGAATGAACTTTGTTTTCTTCCCGGGATAAATCACGGGAGAAAGGTGAATGAATTGAAATTTGTGTTCTCTCTTATAAATTGTTATGGAGAAACGAAGAAAACCCAGTCTGTCAGCTCAGGAAAATCGATATTTATGACTTTAATGGCAAGCCATTTTCAGTTTCGTTTTGGTTTCATTTTTTTCCAGAATGGAAATTTGAATGATTGTTGGGGGGATTTCATGGAATGAAGCCCCTGAGATCATAAATTTCGAATGATATAACCTTGTAATAGATGAGGAGGGTTGGTTTTTACTACTTTGTTGTTTATAAGGGTACAACATTTCTCCCAACTGGCTACACCAACAAAACGATAACATCAGCAGAAGAAGATGAAGAAAAAACAAATTTATTTTTATTGCCTTCCTCAGCTGATCCTTTCTCTATTACTGTTAAAATTTCCATCTTAATTATTGAGTAATAATGCTCTAGAAACAGGAAAAGGGGAAATCAACTATTTATAGAACAAAAAGAAATACGAAATGTTTTATGCTCTTTGACTGTTAGATGAAAAGAAACAGCAGCATATCTTTTTCAAATGCAGACAGACCTGAAAGCCGTATTCCATGCACTCAGGTGATGAGAGGCAATTATTATGTATAAAGTTATTTTATAAAATGGTTGGTACCAACACGAAACTCTATGGAATCAAATGCATTGAAGAAAACACATATTCTCTATAGAATTCTTCTTTTAGATAAAATGAATTGTGAATTCTTCCAGTTAAATGAGAGAATTATGCAGAGCATTTCCCGCATTTCCCTCCACGGCCGTCGGCAGCAGAAACACTTCTCTGCATTCCTCTTTTGTGTATTCAGTTTGTTGGTTGGTTGTCGTTTTATGCGTTCCTAAGTTTATGCGTGAAATGTCTGTTGAATTTTCAATTTAGAATTATATGCATTTATTTTTGAAATGTTATATCATCACTTTGTCCTTCCGTGTTTTCAAATTTCTTAAAGATTTTCTACAGATAGAAATAAAGTACCTGATTTGG
>JXPG01012427.1:0-10636 GCA_001015175.1 Megaselia abdita
GGTGTTGGTGCTAACACTCTCGCCATCCTCGTCGTTGACGATATATGTGATATCATCCATTTAATTTAATCACACCATGGTCATATGAAGCAAGTGTCAACTAGTATAACTTAGTCGCTTTAGCGATGGGTTTGTTGTGAGGCAATAAGTCATATTCTTAGAGGAATAGTTCCATTTGCATAACTTCCCCTCTTTCACTACTAATTTACTAATGAGTGACCTGTATTAAGTTGGTTGGTGTTGGTGCTAACACTCTCGCCATCCTCGGCGTTCCGATGTTGTTGAAATAAAAGGGTACCCCTACAATCGTTAAAATAGCAGACAGCACATACCTGGCTCTAATCAGAGGAAGAGGGAAAACTAACTAACAGCAGCTGGTAAACACATAGGAAGCAAACATTCCTTAATATCACTGCTACACCTTGAGTAACCTTTGGCTAGTTGTGTCATTTAGTTGTGTGAATGACCTAGGTAATGAAGCTGGTATCTTTGATTGAAATTGTTCAGATCTCTATGGGATAGAAGATTAATAGATGTGAGCATGAATGACCAAGGTATAAATATGCTTTTAAAGTAAAACCGAGTACATGCTATCCTCTAGAACTGAACATTGGCATAACAGATAAAACTTTAACCTCGCAGACACAACATCAGACAATAAAATTAACACCGAAATAAAAGTAAGAATCATCTTAGCTAACAAAACACCTATCTTAAAAAACAAAAGTTAAACTTTGCTATCAGTTAATTTTTCAATTTCTTTATACGTAGCTGAAGCGTAGTCTTCGAGAGAACAGTATTACGGATGATATATGGTCCTTTACAAGAAAACAAAGTATGTAGAATATGATATAACGACAAGCTGTACCAACTATAGCAACATCCAGACGTGCTCAAAAACATCCGAGCTATAAGCATAAGATTTACTGTAGACATATGGACGGCATCATAAAATTAAGCCGAATGAACCATGAAAGAAAGTTTTCTCCAGTAATCATGAGGGAGATAGAGGATGCTATCGACCTCGAATATTTTGGGAAGATTTACTCATTTGGAGATTTAAGAATCCTGGAATTCACCAACTGGAAAGTAGAGGCTCAGTACAGGACCAGTTTGAAAAGCTATGTTTGACAAGCGTAATCTATCTAAAAGTTCGACCCTATTTAGCGATCCGATTCCCAAACCCCTTTTGGTCAAAACAAAAATAATTTTTCATGTTCAGGAATAACAAAATAGAGGTTAAACGTTGTTGGATGTTCGCGTGTCTAAGGTCGAATCGAGAATGATCAAAATTGATGATTTATTCATTGATTTAAGACTGATTTATGTATAACTTGATGGGCAGTTCATATGGCATGATTGATTGAATACTTATGGATGGACTGGTTGATTAAGGTCTAAGGAATGGATTGATTGATGAACTGATTTATTTAGGACTGATGTATTTTATCTAAAAAGTTTAGCTGATGGATTGACTGATATATAGAAAACTGATTGATGGTATAATTAATTGAGCACTGCTGTTGATTGAGGACTGGGAAATGGACGGATTTATGATTTGATTGATTAATAATTATGGATGATCAATCAGGACTAAATGATTAATTAGTGAATTGAGCTGCGTTGCTTCAAACTTAAGAGTCGGATAAGATTTTCGCAATTAAAATTAGAGTTAAACAGTTAAACCTTTAAAATGAAGCGTTTACCCTTAAAAATTTGCGTGGCAAAAGATTTATGGTAGACATACATACGTACAGACAGTATTTAAAAAACCCTAAAAAGAATACAAACCCAAAACAATATTAAACGAAAGAATAAAACTAACCCCTTTTGGAATCCACATTTTGTTGCTGATTTTGTTGTTGTTGCTGATTAATTTGTTGCTGTTGTTGCTGCTGCTGATTGATTTGCTGTTGTTGCTGTTGAGTTTGCTGCAAAATAGCATTACACAAGTCTTGTGAGATCTCCTGAGTTTGAGGTTGTTGATTGTTGGAACCCGTTGATGCTATAGTTATTGTGTTCTGTGTGGGGTAAGTTATTGAGGCTGCAACCAACCGCTTATCTTCACTAGATTGATTATACGATACAGTATACTGTTGTTGCTGCTGCGACTGATTATTAGAACCTGTGGTGGATGACAAGTGTTGTCCACCATTGTACTTTTCAGTTAGTAACTCATCATTACGAAACTTTGTAGGAATACTAGTTGTGTTAGAAGTCAATGTCTGCTGGTTAAAATGAGTTGCCATGTTTGTATTCGCCGGTGCGTTGTAATTCAAATTAACGATATTAGTAACTACTGATGTATCACTGACTAGATTTCCACCCGAAGATTGGGTTGGCGCTACGATAGTCGCTTGAATATTTCCAGAAGTAGTAAACTGTGGTAGTCCTGTGATAGTCCCCGAGAAGGAGCTACCAAATGGAGCGAAGTTCATCTTGAAGTTTGTATCTGTAGGAAGCCTGAAATTATTCAAACAAAAACGAACGTTAGAAAATTACCCATGGGAAATTTTCGACCATGCGTGGATGTAAACATCACTCATAGTCTCACTGTCTTTATAGTGTAAAATTTCATTGAGAGCCAGGGACTTTTTAATTACTAGACATTCAGGTATGATAACACTCTACTTCTTACCATGATGAGTTTTTTAGTAGACAATGTATGTATTTGAAACAAATAACAAGTGTTTTTTGGATTGCCGGAAAATTCACGACATCTAAACGGAATCCTATCCCAAAATGGACTGAGTTCGGTTGAACATTTTTCTTTTTCCTCAAATGCACAGAAATATAGTGGGGGTTAGATAAACCATTAGCTATAGTTCGTCTATATACAGTTTTTCCAAAAAAAGTTTTTTTTATACTCCAAGCCATAGACAACCGTACCACACCTACTACTCCTTTCCTTTTATATTCAATCTACATTACAGTGGATGGATAGATATGGTATGGGAGATAGTCGTAAACTCATTTTAGAGTCACTCAATGGCATGGTGTGCCATTTGGTTTTCTTTTTTTTCCTTATCCTTTGTGCTTTTACTTTTGTTCATGGAACTCCGCTTTGAAGAGTTGTTGATTTTAAATGGTATTAAGGGATATCATTGATTCAAAGGATGTATATTTTAAAAGGTTAACATCGGCTTAGCTTTCACAAACGGTAGGTGATATTATATTATTTCCTTTATGTATCAGTTATTCATTTATTAATTTATTCATTTATTTTATTTTAATTTAAAGACTTAGAGCATACTCATTCTTATATTCGTGTAGTTTTTTTCACAACAGATTGATAAACTGAAAATCACCGAGACATTCCCATGACCCAGGAATCACTGGCTTATCTTTGCTGATTTAAGGCTATCTATTGATTATGAATTCGACGAAGACAAACTTGGGATGATTTTTTGGTTCTGAGAAAGTCCCCGAAGACTTTTATCATAGCATTAGTGCGCAAAGTCGTTAAGTGATATACAAATGATATCGTAAAGATGTCATCACAGTATTCTAATGTGAACTGAGACCGCCTAAATTTAAAATAAAACTGTTCTTGACTTGGACGTTAAAACTTGTATTTTTAAATGAATGTATACTGTAATGACTCAAATTCAAACCTTTATAGAGTGGACCAATAACTTTATAGGATGCAACAAAAACATTATAGAATAAAAGCTTTATATAAGGTCTAGACAAAAATGGACAACGATGAAAAATGTAATATTTTTTCTGATCGGTATAGAAAAAATTTGCGAACATAATTATATCCCACAATAATGAATGATGAAATATAATTTCGAATTCTAGCAACGCTCTCATAACTCAGAAACGTAGGCTGAGTAAAATATAATAATCCACAATTATACAGCTAGAAAGCATATATTACTTAAAAAAATTGTTCCTGGAACTGTCAGGTTCTATAGATAGAAAAATATTATCAGAGACTTTAATGATCGAGCATTCATATAAATAAGAATATAAGAAAGAGTGAAATTCAAGAACTGACTGCATGTTGGGTTTCGATGTTTCTCTTTTCTGAAGTTATTTTAACATGGTCAGTAATACTTCCCGAGTACACAAGCCTTCCCTCTGCTGCGTTTCGAGGTTTTTCGTTTCTGAAATGATTGTAACATGGTCAGTAATCCTTCCCGAAAACTCAAGCCTTTAAGTACATTACAAATCCATTTAAACTTTAAGTTTACAATAAACACAAATTTCCTCTTAGCGCTTATCCAAAATTGTCTTTTTAGTGAAAGGATAGCAATGCTATCGAGAGTCGCAACCAGGCCAAAATTACTCAAATATACATAAAATAGAATATAGGTTGGCATAGCTACCAGACGGGTATACAGGTGGCGGAAGGCCCTGTACGATCTGTTCGCTATCAAGGTAGGATACTTTCTTCGGAAGAGTCCCCGAACCATGCTTACGCACTTTTAGGGCGAAGTAAAACCCTAACTTCGTTTTAATAGTTTGTTAATCCTCACTTAAATCATCCGTCATTAGACGGATTACGCAAAGCCACCAACGAACCAACCCTGGTAGTAGTGGCGGGACAAATTCACGGCTAGGGGCATAGTCACCTCATCCCCGAAACTCTATTTTGACCCCAAAAACACAGAGCAAGCCTCAGATTAATAAACGGATTTGACCCGGAAACGTCATGAACAAAGAGATAGGAACCTGGAATGTCCGTATGCTCTACTACGACAGGCATCATTAGAGATGAGCTATACTCTGCAATGATTGAACTGGGCATCCTTAAGAGACTCGTCCTACTGTGTCGCCTCGGATGACCCTAACAGAAACGAAAAGTGCAGTTCGAGTGAACAAGAAAGCGTCGGAAGCTTTTAACAAGCTACACTCAGACCCGTACACCCATAATGAAAGTACGGCAAAAATATGGAATATTACCCATGACCACTTAATAAGTCAAAATACTCCTCCGCTTCTTCTTATTCTTTGACATAGTTGAAAGAAAAGATGTGATGATCATATTATGGTATTAACTCATTAATAAAGTTTGCAAACATAATTAAATATACCATCACATATTATGGAGTTGTATATTGAAACTTTCCTCTAAGTGTAACGCAACAACATCAGTAGACAAGACCTGCTACATCACTGGGCCTCAGAGTGAATATCGAGAAGACCAAATATATGAAATCGAGTAGAAACCAAACAGATCTCACCAACCTAACCATCGGCACTGACAGGTTTGAATCAGTAAAAGATTTCACGTATCTTAAACACCCAAAACGACATCACTCAAGAGATCAAAAGGAGAATCAGGCTTGCAAACCTAAAACTGTTTGGGCTAAGTATTGAGTGTTAAGATCGATATTTATTCGGAGAAGCACTAAACTAAACAACTACATAGGATCCTCATTAGACCTGTTCTGATATATGGCGCTGAGTCGTTGACATTATCAGAATCAGAGAAAAATCGTCTGAGGGTATTTTAGTACAAGGTGATTCGTATGATCTTTGGTTTTATGTATGCAAACAATGAGTGGCGCATACGATACAGTCATAAGCTATATGAAGACTCCAGTGCGAAAACAACAACTTCGGTGGCTTGGGTATGTATGTTGGATGAAGCCCACCAAAAAACATCGCACAAGCTAGACCTGAAGTTTCCCGACGACAAGGCTGATAACGGTTGCGATGGTTAGATTGCCTTGAAGGAGAGCTTTCATAGAAAGGAATCATAAACTAAGCTGCTGAGACCGCACAGTGTGGCGAAAACCCGATTTCTTGAACATTGTATCAGCAAATTTTTAGTTTTGAAGCTATTGTCATGAAACTTTCACCACTTCAGTCAGAAAAAAAACCCAAACCGAAACCCTAAAAAAAATGTTACACTCAGAAATAAATGTGGGTCAAATTTTAACCATAACTCAAATATGAAAAAAAAAAAAAATCTAACAAATTTTGAAAAAAAAACATGGTGGTTCATTTTACGATCCTGGTGAGCTCTACGTATTTTTTTTTTTTAAAGTTTAGTTATGGGGATGTAGAAAAAATTTGTTAAAATCTAAATTTTAGATTTTTTTGATATTTTAAAAGTTTTAACTCATAATTTTTGAACGGCGCATCACATTAAAGCTGTGACTTAGACCTTTAATTTGATATATGTTAGTAGAATATAGGTCAAATTTTGAGTAAAATACTTTGTTTGAATATCAGATTTTTATTGTTGATTTTCGAAAATTTGTGTTAGAATAAACAAATATTTCATTTTCAATATGTCCTACTGCAGTACATTAAAATATGTAGGATACACATTTTGTTTTTTCAGTGTATGTATTTAGGGTAAGGAAACTTCTATTTTTTTATGTTGCATATTTCATTTTGGTAACAACAAATATTCAAATTAAAATGAAGCGGTGCAGTAGAACTACGTTCCGTAGTAGCACTAGGTTTTTTTTTATTAAATTAATTCTAAAATTGCACCAACTCACAGCCTCTGGCCCATCCTTACTTCGAATAATATATTAGGAACCATAATAATCATATTAGCAATAATAACTTCCATAAAAATACATTTTTCTTTAGTTGCCCCTTTCCTACGCCCATGTATTTTCAAAATTTTGATTCTGGTTTGTAGGTCTTGTTAGTACCTTCCAAATTATGTATCGCCCGACCCTGCGTGATTCGAGATAACGAAGTTATGCACTAAATTGTCGGAATTTTTCGCATTCTTACGCCACTGCCTTCAGAAATAGCAAATAGTAATGATGAGGGTTTGAAGCACTCATCAGCACTTGAGAAACTTGAGAATCAGATAAGATTTTCTTAAATAAAATTTAAAAAGCTTCCAGATTTCAAGCGCTAGTGGCATCTGGTATCGACAACAATAAATTCTGTTAGTAGGGGTTTGTAGTAGTCAGATAGACCTTTCAAATGAGGTATCGCATGTCAAAATCGGATAATATTTACCCGTTCAGATCTTCGCTACAAAAGGTTTACGGCATACGGACGGAAGTGCATAATGGTATTATTTTCAAAAAAACACTAAGAATGTTATTTAATGTTAAAATGTTTGGAATTAAATATTTTAATTAAATTTTTAAATTTATATTTAAATATTTTTTGAATACTTGAAGTTTAAATTTTAAAAATTGTTGAAGTTTGTTTTCATATGTTAAAACATTTTCATTAGAATAAGTATTAATATAAATCAAATTAAAAACAAAAATGTTGATTCAATATTTCTTAAGAGTTTAAACTTTAACTTTCCAAATTAAATGTAGAGCTTTCTTTAATTTTCAAAATGTTTATTTTATTTTTTGGTTAGTGTTAAATAAATAATTTATAATATTAACAACATTTTTATTTTTTTCAATTTTACAATTTTAAAACTATAAATATGAATAAATTTGAATTAATATGAATGAATATGAATGAATAAATTTACAATTCAAATTCCATCATCAAATATCTGTACGTCCGAATTTATTTTAATTGTATTTTTTAGACTTAGTATAAAAAAGAATTGATTTAAAATAATTTCATACAAAACAATGAATTTATAAAAGCCCTTAATGTCGATGACCTAATAGATACAAACTCTCTATGAAATTATTTCGACCCACCCCACTCTATAAAAGCTTAATAAAAATAAAAATGCAAATCTCTGAAACCCACTCCATTGCCAACCTCAACAATAAATTAAAACAAACATCCCTTATGCAACATTTTTCATAATATTGATTGTTTGATAGAAAAAAGTATCAATATGGCGGCTGACTAATTTTCTTTGTCTTGTTCCCAAATATCCTGCTGAGAAAAATCTTATACGATATAAAAATCCCATCGCCAAGTTAGAACTTCTAAAATACCCCCAGTTGCAAGTCAGTCACTTGTCTCGTCCGGGTGGGTTTTGGCAGTTCTATTATGTCGACTAGGATTCTCAATTCACCCAGCATCCCACAACTCCCCACCATGAAAAACTGAAAAAAATGAGGTTCGAGGTTCAACGTATATAATACAAAAGACCCACGAATCTACTGTGTTTTAGGAAGCAAAACGAAAAAAAAAAAAAAAAGAAGCAGAATGGTACGGTGATACTTGTTGGATGTCTACACAACACAATCAACCCAACCATACAGCAGCATGAACAAGCAAGCAAGCAAAACCAAAAGTGTAGATAAAGGAGCACGTTGGTTGAAGGTCAGGATTTTTGTATATTTGATATATCTTTCGCGATTCTTCCGTGTTGCATCTGCAATCCTTCATTATCCTCCATTACAAAAATAACATTTATCGATTTTTTAGAACAACAAATCAAAAATATACTTACATAAATGTTTTAATTTAAAAAAGTCCTTCCTTTTCTCTGTGTTGTTTTTCCTTTTTCGTTTTTGTTCCTTGTTAGATGGAAAACAAACAGAAAATCACCAATAAAAAACCGGCTTGAATTCTACAAAAACGCACAGCACAAAAGTTAAAAAACAAAATAAAAAGACCGGGAAGGATATAAAGGATGACTTTTCAGTAAGGAGAACACAATCACACTCCAAATGGAATTGGTGGGGGATTTTCATTTAGTTGATTATTGTTGTTGCTGTTGGTTTTGGTAGTTTTTCATAATAGTTGATATTGTTGGCAAACAGCAGTCAGTTCGTCCGAGACCGAGAGAGAATTGATTTCGTATTTTATTGATTACTTGTATGGATGCACTCCTTTTTCCAACCAAACCCATACTTTTGCGCCTGCCCTGGGTGAGATTATGGTGAGAGAAAGAGAGTCTGGTTCTGGTCTGAGGATGGTAGTTGTAGTTCTGTGCGCCAACTGGCATTGGTTTGAGGAGGTGGGGTTCTTATGATTTTTTTGTGCGTTCTCCCTCCTTTATCCAACTATAAATTGATTAGTTTGGGAACAACGTCACCTCCCAGTCACAACCACCCACAACCAGTCGCCGACCACAACTCTTTGCCTGTTGGCATAGGTTATGGAGGATGGGTGGTATGGTATGGTCGTGTGGGTGATTTTATGTTCTGCTTCTCGATGGGTTAAGTGAAGATGATGTTTGGTTGGTTTGGTTGGAGTACCTGGCATTGACATTGTACTAGGTCGGGTCGAGTGTATAGAGTAAAGTCGGGCGAGAATATTATTATATTTCGTTTGGTTTTGGGGTTATTTTATACTGTTTGCTATATTACTATACTATGTTATAACCACCGTTCTGTATAGTTAGATAGATAGAGCAGTGTTTTCTGATTTCCTCTGTTTTCCGTTCGTCGTTTTGTGCTGGTGGTCTCGATTGCTCGTGGTCTATGTATACTATATTATATTAAAATGTACGCTTTGAAGGGAAAGTTTTTGCGATGGAAATGCATATATTATGAACAGCATGACATTGTATAGATTTGTATTTACTTTCACCTCTTTTATCAACATTTTCCCTTTTATTTACTAGATTTCATACATACATCCTTCCATCCATTTTCGAGGTTACTTTTGCTTTACTTTACTTTGCTTTGGAGTGGAGGAGTCGGGCTCCTCTTCTCCTTTATTTGAATATGATTTTTCCTTTCTCATTTCACTTTTAGAGGTTACATTTATCACAAACTAGTTCATTTTATCTAGGTTATTTAAATTGGAAGCAGTGACTTTATTCTTTCATATTTAAATTGTGTATATTACGATTTTGTGTTTTTAATAAAAACACATTTATTTTTAAAAGAATGACACATTTGCATGTTTTTTAGCGCTCTGAAGATTCATATTAGTTTTTAGAGGAAAAAACGTAAGTAAGTGCTCTTGCATCATAAACAATATAAGCATAGTTGGACAGAGAATTTCAAAATGTATCTATAGAAGATATTTCTGGCATGTAATGTCTACGCAAATGATTCTTTTAGAAGAGCACTAAAAACGAGGATACAAATCTGCTCATCAACTAGTAGTACCTCATCAGTCAATACCACTATGTCCATAATGCAAAGAGTGTCTTATTCAGGATTCTGTTTAATATACAAGCATATACAAAAATACGTAGGACAATCCATCGTGGGTGTCCTGCAAAGCGAACATTTTCTCGTCCGAAAAAAAGATTTCGTCACCTGCGTGCTAAGCAAACAGGTTCTTGCATCTGATGACCCTAACTTTCTTCTGGGCCTCAGTTAATCCGTGAATTCTTTGTTTTTATAGGTGTGTAGGCGCATCGAAGATCTTGCAATTCCCACGTCTTTCAACGCTCAATCTCAAAGCTCAAGAACAACCAGAGTGCAGGTTCAGATGGCATCCCNCGTGCAGGTTCAGATGCCATCCCTAGCGAAAATTTCGTTGACTGCTCCCACCAACTCGTAACTCAAATTTGGAGCGAAANAGCGAAAATTTCGTTGACTGCTTCCACCAACTCGTAACTCAAATTTGGAGCGAAAAAAAAATGCCTGAAGAATGGAGCAAAAGTATCATCTTCCCTATCTTTAAGAAAGGTTACAAATATATTTGCTTAAATTACCGAGGTATAAGTCTACTCAACATTTGTATGGTATGTATCGTGTCGTCAATAATCCCAGAAAGGATGAAACCATACTTGTGTTATTACCTTACTTTTCGTAGCTTACAACCTATGGTTGCTTTTCGTTTGCTTCAAAAGGTTACTACATTCTTGTCTATCCGCTGC
>JXPG01012484.1:8737-77920 GCA_001015175.1 Megaselia abdita
AAAAAAAAAAAAAAAAAGAAAAGAAAAAAATAAGAAAAATTAAGATTTAATAAAGATTTCTTAAAGAAGTAGTGTGCTTCCTGAGAGGTAGTTGTTTCTAGCACTATCGCCCTCCACTCTGAAGATTCTGAATTCCATCCTCAGTACACACATCAGCATTTTTTTAAGAAAGGTTCGTGTGAGCCTAAATTTATCTAACTACCTAAGTTAAAATAGCAGACAGCTCATCTACTATTCAGTGGAAGAGGGAAAACTAACAGAACTGATGTAGAAAAGCAATTGGTAAAAACATAGGAAGCAAACATTCTACCTTAATCCACATTTGGCTCGTTATGTGATTTATATCCACACATTTTTAAAACTTCTCACCTTCCACTTTGACGATTCTGAGTTCGATCCTCAGTCCTCATTTTTTCATATGAATGTTTCTTTCGTGTGAGTCGAAGATACTACATGAAGACTTCCTTACATAAAAAAAAATAAGTGTTCTTTAAAAAAGTTTAAGAAAACGGTTCAAAAAACGATTGTAAATGTTAAAAGTTTTGAAATATTTTTTTTTAGTTCAAGAAAACAAAAATAGTTTGGACACTTTCAAGAATGTTTTCAATATCATATTAAAAAATGTGATTCATAACGCTTTAAAAAAAAGAAAAGAAACAAAAATAATTGAAACTTAAATCTTAAAATCCTTCAAAAACACACACAAAATAAATTTACTTACAAAATAAAAAAACATGCTAAGCCTCAAACCCGAGAACATACTTTCAGATTCTCGGAAGCAAATAATTCTGCCACGTCCAGAAATTAAAGTTCGTTGTTAAAAAACCAAGAAGGCGTTGGGATTCTCTCGAATATTCAACTATACATTTTATTATGAATTTACTATGAATAATGTTTAAATTTAGAAATTTATTTTTTATAGACGTTGTAACTACGTTAATTTTTCATTTAAAAAAAACAGACAATTTTTTTTGATTAGCATTCAAAAAAATATTTATTAAAAACATTAAACAATTTATGGGAGAATTTTCTACACATTTTAAACTATGAAAACTTCCTTACGTTACGTAAGCACTTTGTTCTTACGTCATAAACGTTACGTAATTAATTTGTAAGTGTTTTTGTTTTAGAATGCGGAAGAACTCCTGACGTCATAAACGTTACGTAAGGAATTTTCCAGTGATTTTTTGTTTGCAGGATTTTTTTCTTAAGTCATAACGTAAGGAATTCTTCTGAGCTTAGCGTAAGCCTAACATTACAGTAGGCCTTGTTAGATTAATGTTGCTAGCTCAGTTAAAAAAAACCTGTACGTAACGTTACGAAAAGTAGCAAAAAAAAGTAGCTACTTTTTCTTTAAATCCTTGATTAAAGTATTTTTTGTTGACACAATTCTAAACATTTTAAACTATGAAAACGTCCTTGCGTCATAAACGTTACGTAAGGTATTTTTCCTTACGTCACAAATTTTACGTAATTAATTTTTCAATGTTTTTGTTCTAGAACACTGAACACTCGCTTACGTCATAAACGTTAAGTATATAATTTTCCCTTACGTCATAAACGTTACGTGAGGAATCTTGTAGTGTTCAGAGCCTTTACGACGTAACATTACGAAATCTGCCCGTAGTCCTTAAATAATAAAAAAAAAACCCAAAAATAATCACAAATATTAAATTATTCATAAGAAAAAAGTTGAATAAGAGCTCACGCTATATAAATTCTCAATTAGAAAATGTTGACGCAAATCTTCACAGCCCACAACACACATTTCAGAATTATGTCACGTTAAGGTAAATCAAATGAGAGTCAATCAACTTATAATTGCGTATTAAGCAAAAGTAATCCAAAATAATGACTATATATATATTTCAAAAAATTTCGCAATACGAGGAAGAAAAGAAAGAAACATACTCATAAATTATTTGCTGAAAGGAAGAAAAGAGGTTAACTGTCTCAAGTATATTATATAGTATTCGCTTTTAGCGCAGCTAATACAAACGACGACGTCAGTTTGTTAGTTGTATAGTTAGGCATTCGGGGAGAAGAGTGGAGAGATAGTGAAAGGTGTTAATTTACAAAAAATTGCACTTAAAACATTGTGTTCACGTTTTTTAATAAAACAAAAATACAGAAAAATAATAATCAGTCGTTGACCTCCATTTGTAAAACGCTTTGAAATTTAGTTCCCAACAGCTGTATAGTTTTAACAGGCTTCCGACAGACAGACAGAAGAAACAGCAAGGAACAACAGTCTAACTACATCACGACATCACTTAGACATGTATTAATAATTTAGACCTTGACTAAAACCTTATAACCACACAACTAATAATTTGCTAAGGAGAAAATTTACATATTCAAAGATTTTATATAACTTCGTCTAATTTCTGACCAACTATCCTGTGGGAAAATAAAATTAAATGGTTTCTCTTGGATATCTACTATGGTTTTGAAGTAGGATTATAGAGGGTAAACTATTCGTTGCTATTTCATTTTTGTTTGTGAGATTTTCTCTTATTTTTGCACTCCTATGGTTGTACGAATTACAATATTATATAATTATAATCCTTACAAATAAGAAGCACATTTATTTACTCAAGATGGAATTTTCCCGAGCAAACAAATGTCACAACACGTCTATCACATTCAATAGAATATTACAATTTATCAGAATACATACATTTTCCTCATTGTATTTATTACAATGTACGCGGAAAAAATTTCAAACAAAAATATCACGTTGTATTTTATTTCTCAATTTTAAATAATTTTAATCTTAAAGATTAACAGTTCTTTTTGAAATTACAATACAAAAACTACTTAAAATAACCGTTTTTAAATCGAAAATCTTAAATAAAATCCACATAATGTATCTAATTAATATTAATTGAATTCTCAAACCCTACACTACTTATTTTTTAAACTAGACATATGACACTCTTTAAAAAATAATGCTCTTGATTATAACAACTTAAGGGATAGAAATGTGAAATGGAATCCACATGGGTTCCACATTAGAACTTTGTCTAGAATTCTCTCTTTATTATAATCAACCTCTTTAAAAAAACTCTCTTTAATTAATTAATAAAAACGTAAGGACATCTTTCAAAAATTGATGACTGATTTTCAGTAAATTATATTTTTTTTTAATGATTTTTAAGTTTTTTTTGTTAGGATTTTGAAAAGATTTTCATTATTTTGCTGGGATTTTGAGGTTTGAAAAGATTTTTATTATTTTGTTAGGATTTTGATTTTTTTAAAAACTTTGAAGATCTGGGAAGATTTTTAGAATAAGTTGAAAAAGATTTTGGTTTTTCAAATTTACATAGAGAAGTTGGAATAATTACTTTATTCACGCTGAAGTTGTCTAAAATAAGAGAAATTTTAATAACCACAAATGAAATATACAATCCACATAAGTTCCATCATACAAGCTTTAAACGCAAATATCGCTTTTAGGATTATCTTTTTACAGCATTCAAATTCCATTAAATTTCAAAATACACAAATAGAGAATATAATCCACATATGTTCCAAGTCTTTCTAGAATCAATCATCATGAAAGGTTGTCTTTGAAAACAATAATTGTAGGCAAACTTTGATGTTCGACGATCTTTTACTTAATTCCAAAATAAACAAATAGAAAATGAAATCCACATATGTTCCACTTTTCCAAACCTTTTAAAAACATAGCATCATGAAAGCTTCTTTTAGAAAACAAACCTACAATATATATAGGCAAAATTTGATGTTCACCGATCTTTTCTTCTATTCCAAAATATACAAATAGAACATAAAATCCACATATGTTCCCCATCTTTTAGAAAACAAACTGGTAAATCTTTGTAGGACAGAATTGAAGAAATTCCAAAATACACAAATAGAAAATGAAATCCACATATGTTCGACATTACAAAAACCATAAAAAATCAATCATCATGGAAGTTTTAAAAAACTAACTGGGCAATCTACGTAAGCAAGATTTGATGTTCGCCAGTATTTTCTTAAATTCCAAAATACACAAAAGTAAAATCCACATATTTGCCAAATTATCAAAACTTTCAAACATCATGAAAGCTTATTTTAGAAAACTTGCTGGATACTCTTTGATGTTCGTCGATCTTCTTTTCAACTTCAAAATACACAAATAGAAAATGAAATCCACATATGTTCCACATTTCCAAAGCTTTCCATAATCAAACATCTTCAACGTTTTTTTTTTAATTTAGAAAACGAACTATGTAGAGCAGCTTTGATATTCACAGATCTTTTATTCAATTTCACAATGCATGAAATAGAACATGAAATCCACCACCATGAAAAAACCAACTATGTAGATCAGCTTTGATATTCACAGTTCTTTTATTTAATTTCAAAATGTACAAAATAGAACATGAAATCCACATATATTCCACATTACTAAAGATTTCAAAAATCAAGAATAATGGAAGTTTTATAAAACTAGCTTATTTCAGTAAGCCAACTATGTTCCACATTACAAAACCTGTCAAAAATCATGAAAAATTTAGAAAACCAACTGGGCAATCTTTGTAGGCAAGCTTTGATGTTCGCCGATCTTTTATTCAACTCCCTCATTTTAGCGAATTTATTTTGTATTTCTTTAATAAGGTTGTTTGTGTTAAATGGTTTATTGTTGAATATTGGATTATTAACCGAAACCTGCAATTTAAAAGCATATTTTTCATTTGTTTCGTTCGTGTTCTTTCATCTCCTTTATCTCAAAATAAAGGCAAGCAGGTAATTTTTGCTAAATCAGCCAACATTATCTTTTTATTTTTCCCCTTTAAACATCACATTGACCCCTTAAACCCGTCAAGTTTTATGACAATCTCTCGTTCGGACTTAAATTATATTTTGCTACGGTTCTTAAAATGTATATCCATAGTATTTCTTCACTTTAGAAGCACTAATATTAAAGAGGTGCTAATCTTTCCATTCCTGTGGGTTTCGCAGGTGCATTTGCTATTTATTGTTGTTAATTTGTTAACCATTCTTTGGTATTTTTGTTTATTATGCTAAGGTTTTAATAAGCTAAGGTATTTAAATGTTTAATTTTAGTATGCGGACAGTTCCGGCAATGCTCGTACAAAACGAAAATGGCCCCAGGAAGCATCTTTATCTTACATAAAGAAATTGTCTTTTGAAAAGTTCAGACTTCGAACTTAGAGTAATAATCGGGAACTTAACATTAAAGATATTATTACTATTACTGACCATCTTTGACCGGTGAACCAGCTAATTATTCTTTCACTGATAAGTAAAAGGGAAGACTATATTAACTTTAATGATTTCTTCAACTTTCAGAATGAAATGCTGAAGTACTAGCTTATTTAATGTTTTCTATAGATCTCCAAATAAGTCGACGAGAATGCTTTGTGCGGCGCCCCCTATAAATTTGTATGCGCTTTTGTATCCTGTTAGTAATATTGCATTGAATATGGCTCTTTTTTCTTGCTCAGATAGGGTGTTTAATTTCAGTGGAAAACATCAGACTAAGAGAGTTTTCCTGTCTATGATTTGTAGGGTGTTTAATTTCAGTGGAAAACATCAGACTGCGAACGTTGTACGCTGAAGTACTAGCTTATTTAATGTTTTCTATGAGACCTCAAACAAAACCTCGCGAACACTTTCTGTGGCGCCTCCTATAAATTCGTATTCGCTTTTAGTTGTAAAGCATAGACAAACGGTAGTTATGGAAACTTTCTGAATCTGCTGTTTTCCACTTCAGCCTAAGCATCCTGTTAGTTAAACAGCTCTTTTTTCTTGATTTAGTAAGGTCTTTAATTTCAGTGGAAAACATCAGACTAATAAAGTTTTCCTATCTATTATTTGTCTATGGTAAAAGATTGAAAGTTATATCCCTCATCATGATAGTTTACAAACTATGATTAAGCACATCGTGGTGGTCTTGCTTGTATCCAATACAATAAATTCCTTACAAAAATTATATGCAAATAAAAAAAAGCTGAGGTGCTTCTTTTGAATTACTTCCAATAGATGCTTCAATCCAATGCTGAAAAATAAATAAATTTGAATAATAAAGAGGAGGGCAATTAACGTTTGACTTCATAATTTTTTTGGTCATATCATCAACCAAAAACCAGCTGTTTGAATTTCATGATTCGGGCTTATCCATAACCAGTACTATATCGAAATTACAATAATCAATTCATTTATTTAATTTCTCTATGCTGGCAGGCAGCAGGCAAGCAATAGATCATCAATAGGTTTGCATAAAATTTACGTTACTCATCCGTAGTCAATTCAGTAGAATTGTGTTGGCGTCGGATGTGTGAATGGAAATATTTTAATAGTGGTACAGTAGCACAACTCTGTCTTATGATTTGATTTACATGACCAGTTTCTACTTCAGGGCATCCTTTAAATTTGCTGTCTCTACTTAATTTAAAGGTCTTTTTTCCAGATGAGAGAAAATAATGCATTGGATTCTGTTAAATACCATTTCACACAATGAAGAAAAATAATATAGAAACCAAACAATGTATTACGAAATTCAGCAACCAATGGAACTCAAAAGGAATCTAAAAATAACCGTCATTTTTTTCTTAACCTATAATGAAGTGTCTAGGATAGAGAATTTGTTAGTGCGACGTTGATGGTCGAGATAGAGAGAAGAATGCGTCTAGATTTTAAATTAAATTTCCACAATTTTATTATATCCAAGCATCGTTCTTTTTTAGTGCGTCTAGAATAAAAGTTCATTCAAAAAGAAATTTGTTTTATTAAAATGACCGTTCAGAGCGGCGTCTAGTCTTCTTAAGATAAAAATATGGATTGTATAAAGAGCACAGTGGGTTGTCTTACCGTAATTTTGATTCAAGTTTTCTTTTTTCTCTTTCATTTCTGGATTTTTTTTAGCAATCTTTAAAAAAACGGAATCATTAGTTGTTTTTTCTTCAGGAATTCGCTATTGACAAACTTGTCATTAAATCAGCCATTCCTTTTTTATTACTGATAATTCATTTGTAATTGCTTTTCTATTGAATTTTCATTAATAATGCATAATAAATTACATGAATCATTCGTCTTTGAAACTCATCCCAGATTAGATTGTTATTTATTATTTTATCACAGTCACTGAAAAAAATAGAAATAGGTAAATTTGTGTTCAGTATTTGTTCAATTCATAAAAAGCAACGACACGATATGTAAAAATACGAAATAAAAGTATAATTCTAATTTTAAGCCAATCAAAATTAAGGAGTTTGAATTAACCAATAGGAGTGGTTTCTTTTTTATGTTTCTCTCTTTAAGAAACGTTTAAGAAGAAGTAGCATTCAGAATCAGAACTTCGACCTTCGAGAGATACAGTTGACTTTTGTCATGTCTCGCAAGGTTGTTCAATTCTGAATTATTTGAAGAAGATGTGAAATGACGCAGTTCAATCAAAGATCGATGCGAAGAGTGAAGAAATCCTTGGAAAAGGGAGAAGTCCGTGAGAATCCTATTTATACAAATTCTACGACGGATATACTCGAGTAATAAATCAATTATCGTCTCTCATATAGTAAAATACTAGAAAACACTAAGTTACACAATGAACCAAAGGTCATTCAAAGTGTGATAGTGACATTATTTTAACGATTTTCTTAGAGATACTTTTTTATTTCATGAAAAATGAAAGGACGGTTAGAAAAATGCTGACGTGTGCCTTGAAGATCGAACTCATAATAGTAAGATTCAAAGGCGGGGCCAATATAGAAGAAGATCCTCCAATCAAAGCACACTCTGTCTTCAAATAAGTTTAGTGGTCTTGCATATTAAGGAAAAATCAGACGTCTGCTTCGAAAATCGAGCTCAGAATCATCAGATTCAAAGGCGAGAGTAGTAGCATATACATTTCTTCTTCTCTCATATATATGAGATGTTACATATATCTTCCATCTGTAATCCATGTGACATCTGTCTACAAAAGATTTGTGTTGCCTTGCATATCAGGAAAACTCTGACGTGTGCTTCAAAGATAGATCTAAGAATCGTGAAATTCAAAGGCGAGAGTAGTAGCATTTACATCTCTTCTTCTCTCACATATATATTTATATATGATATGTTACAAATATCTTAAGCAGAAGATGAGTCTTCCATCCAAGTGACATCTGTCTTCAAAAGAGTTTTGTGGTCTTGCATATCAAGAAAAATTCTGACGTGTGTCTTGAAGATAGATCTCAGAATCGCCAGATGGGTTATAGTACCTACATCAATTAATTAGCGTCTCTTTCTCTCATATATACATTTGTTAAGCCTATTTTAAGCATAAGAAGAAGAAGAAGAAGAAAAAGAGAAGAAGCGCCATCTGTCTTCAAAAAATTTTTGTGGTCTTGCATATCAAGAAAAAATCAGACTTGTGCTTCGAAAATAGAACTCAGAATCGTCAGATTGGAAGGCTAGGCGAGAGTACCTAAACCAACCAACTTCTTCTCTCATATATATACTTTGCATTTGTTACACATATCTTCAGTATAATAGAAGACAGAAGAGTCTTCCATCCAAGCGCCATCTTTATTCAAAAGAACTGTCTTCAAATAACCTCAATATGTCGTATCCTCCAGATTCAATTCAAGTTATTATTGTTACACTTTTCTAAATAATAGTTTCACACATGCTTACTTAACTCCTATTCTTGAAGTCCTTGAATATTATTAATCATGATTTAAGTTTTAACATGGCGTCTCGTCCAGGTGAATTCACCCTGAAGATAACAGGAGAGACATCTCATTTAATATTTGTAAGCGCCATACTTGTCATTGTCTCAGTTTTGTTACATAGCTGGTCCCCACGATATCGTGATGACGTTTCCATGATATTATTTGTGTAACACTCAACCAACTAAGACTTTTTCAGAAGCAAAAAAATTCCTTCAATGAATTCATTATCGAAAGATGTCTTTCGACTATACAGAATACATTTGAATAAAAGTGATACGCAAATGATATCACGCTGATGTCTTCACAATATCTTGGTGACCAACTTTTGTCAAAAACTCAGACAATAGCTATATTTTTATTTTTTATATAGAATGAAAATATTTGTCAAATGCAAAAGACTCACAAACAAATCCCGTCAATAATTGAAGAATTTTCTTAGAATTTAAATGTAAAACAACCATTCAATTTTTTTTTTCAAAAACCACAATTGTTCCCCTAAAACAAAACACAATTTTCTAAAATCGTTTTTTTCCCCGACAAAAGAAAAATTTCCAACAACAGGAAGCATCAATGGATGATGGAAAACAAGAAAGATACAGCATTTTAAATCCAATCCACATTCATAGAGATCAACTTTCCTACTTAATTTTTAATTTATTTGGAAAGCTATAAAAAATAATGATGGCGGCGGCATGCGGTAATTGTTGCTTTTTGGTGGCGTTCTTGATGATTGACAAATTATTCAGGACAGATAGATAAATTTCCAAATGCAATATATATTCTTGTTCTCCCCTCTTTCCATCGACTCACTCATCAGCAGTCTGATGTTTTCTAGGGAAATTAAGACGACGACGCAACATACACGGAAGAGGTTATAAAGAATGTCGGAAGTAACAAAATTGAAGAAAGAAAGAAATTGAGAGATTCTGATTTGACGAAAATAGAAAAATTCCTACGAAATTAGACAGCAATATTGATCTCGAGGGGGGGAAATACGTCAGGGTTGTTAGGTTTCGTTTCTTGAGGAACATTTGTTGTTTGTTGGTTATTTTTATTGGCATTTTTTTTATTGAGAAATATTTGTTCTTATTTAAGCTAAGACAGATGTTTGGATTATCATATTTAGGATTGAGAATTAACTCCTATTTTTGGTGACTTTGTAGAGTCTCTTTATATTCATGGAGTCTAATGATATAATGTTATCGTTGCTTTTGCAAAAAAAAATAGCATTAGAAACACTTTTAATTTCTTGAAATTTTTCGGAGAGTTTTTCAAACAAAATTGTAGAAATTTAAGAAATAAAATTTCAATTATATGTTATCCGATTTCAATTATAGATGTCACTTTGTAGTGATGTTGGTTAACCTTTTACTTTGTGGAGACTTTATATATGTTATAAACATTTTGGGAGAGATTGACAAAATTTGTTGTAGATTTTTATTTTAAATATGTGAATTTCTTTGTGGGGAATCATTTTCGGAGAGATTTTAGAAAATGTTTCTAAAGATTGTGATTAAACAATTTTTATATCTTATATAATTTTACAAGAAAACAAATCTTTCTATATTTTTGAAATTTGTTGGAGAGATTTTGAAAATAGTTTGAAGAGATCTAACAAATTAAATTTCAATTACATCTAAATTATTGTTTAATAAATATTTTCGGAGTTATTTTAAAAGTTGTTTCTAAAGATTGGGTTTCAACTTCTTAAGATTATGTTTCACTTCTTAAACAAATTTAGAAATGATCTTGAACAAAAAGTCTTCAGAATGTTTTTATATATCTTTTTGAGAGTTTTAAAAAAATATAGTTTAATAGGCCTTACAAATAATATTTACATAATATCTAATTCGATTGGATATACTTTTGCATTGATTTTGCTTAACATTTCACTTTGGGAGGATTTTATATTTTATAGAAAGAGAGGTTTTCAAAAATTGTTGTGTATATTGATTTTTTTCAGGATTTACAATATAAAGATAAATCCAACCAATACAAGTAACTCGAAAAACTCTAGAAATTTTTTTAGAAATATTTAGAAAAAAATACTTTTTTATTATTTGTTTGATTTTCGATATGAAATACTTATTTACTCATAGAACTTTTTTTTTATAAATATTTAGATTTTTTTTTTAATTTTCAAAACAAAACTTTTAAAAAATTCAGTTTGATTTTCGAGATGAAATTTTGTTTCTACTAATTTATTCATAAAACTTTTTTTTAGTTATTTAGAAAAATTAAATATTTTTACATAAAAACAAATGTTTTTTTTTTACTAATTTTTGATAATTTTTTTTTTAATTTTGTAAAAGGAAAATTTAGTTTGATTTTCGAGATGAAATGTTTCTTTTACTAATTTATGCATACAACTTTTTTTTTTAAATATTTAGAAAAATTATATATTTTTTACTATTTTTTGAAACAATTTTTGTTTTTTAATTTTGTAGAAGGAAAATTCAGTTTGATTTTCGAGATGAAATGATTCTTTTATTAATTTATTCATAGAACATTTTTTTTAGAAATAAAATAAATATGAAAAAAAAATTTAATATAAAATTGAAAATTTTATTTTATTTAAAAAAACAAGTTCTAATGTTTTCAAAGATTTTTTTTTATTTCTATAAATTTCAAGATTTGTTTGATTTTTGATTTATAAATTTATTTATAGAACTTTTTTTATAAATACTTAGAAAAATAGAAATTTTGTTTAATTTTCAAAATAAAATGTTTCTTTTACTAATTTTTGAAACAATTTTTAGATTTTAAAAAGGAAAATTTGTTTGATTTTCGATTTATTGATAGAACTTTTTTTTACGAAAAATTTAAATTTTATTTAATCTAAATAAAAAGAAAATATTTTTTACTAATTTTTGGAAAAAAAAAAACATTTTTTAAACATTTTAATTTATTTATTTTTGAAATAGAATATTCCGTTTATTATTTTTTTTTTTAAATTACACACTGACTTACATTGACACTTGTATGTATTTTATAAAATTTTTCGGAGAGATTTTCTATATTTTATGTAAAGTTTATGTATGAAGAACTCTATTTATTAGAAACTTTTGTTGCGAATATTTTTAAAATTGTTTTTTTTTTTCGTCACTCTTGTTCTAAAGATTCTTATTGGCGTTATTTAAAAATGGTTTTTATCCTGATATAATTTAAGAATTATTTTGCAAAAAAGAGTCTTTCTATATTTTTGTAATTTTTGTGGAGATATTTTAAGAGATGTTTCTAGTTATTTTTATTTCTGATATAATTTTATAATTATTTTGTTAAAGAATTTTAGACAATATTTCTATGCTTTTTTAATATTTTGGGGAGTTTTCGAAGATATTTCAATTAAATCTAATCCGTTTTAATTTGTAGATATAATTTTATAATGTTTATAATTTACAGAGGTTTTCGGAGAGATTTTCAATATTTTATGTAGAGTTTTGTCTTGAACTTTATATTTTTTTTTTTTTATTAATGATTTGACTTTGTAGAGTCTGTGGAAACTTATTTTGTTATAAAAATTTTCGGAGAGATTTTAAAAAATGTTTCTAAAGATTATGTTTGAATAAATGCAATTTTTATTCCTATATAATTTTGCAAGCAAAAAAGCACTTAGAAAGTCTTTCCATATTTTGATATGTTTTTGGAGAGTTTTTCAAAATTGTTGGTAGAGCTCTACCAAATAAGATTTGACTTATACCTTATCTGATTTTAATTAGATACAATTTTGTAGTGATTTTTTTTTAAATATTGCTTTGGGAGACTTTTTATATATTTTAAAGAATTTTGGAGAAATTTTTATAGAGAAAGAAATTTTCAGAAATAGTTGTGTTTATTGATTTTAAGTATGTAAATGATCTTTTGCTATTTTCATTATAGATATAATGATTTTTCAAAATTTTTGAAAGATTTTCAATATTTTATGTAGAGTTTTCACAAAACCACAAAAATTTAACAAACACTTTACTCACAAAAACTTAAACAATACAAAAAACTAAATCTGGCAACCCTAAAATAAAAAGAAAAACAAACGGTGAACCGAGATGATATTTTTAGAATCATTTGCTTCAAAAATAATCTAATCAAAAGAAATGTTTTGACAATATTTTTTATGCGTGTGTAGGTCGAAATGACTGACGCCCTTTTTCTCGTTGCTATATATTCTCCTTCTTTTGTTATTTTTGTAAAACAATCTCATAAATTAACAAATTCATCATGGGATAAGCATCGCTATTAGGGGGATTTCAATGTAATCCCTGCATATTCCGGTGACTTCATAACTTGGATGCTTCTTTCTGCTGCTTCTGCTTCTGTTGCAAGCAGTATAAAGAACTATTGCACTTATTTTTAGAATTATTATGTCTCATTTTCTAGTGATCATAGCAGAAGCAGCAACAATCACACATAATCCCACAGATGAAATTGAAATGTCCTCTTTTTGTTAAACTACTTCAGATATATTTTATTTATTTCATTTTCTTGTAAGAAATTCTTCTGCTGTTTTTTAATTTTTTTTTATATATATTTAATTTACATGTAAGCAATGTAAACCGGTTAAGAGGTTGTTTTTCAGTCAGTATTTTTTTTTAACTTACTTCTACCAGTCAGTCCATTCGTTCAATACAAGAGCATTTGTAATCTGGCTGCATTCCTTAGCTGCTACTTCGTTGTTCTTTCTCTCTTTTTACTGCTGCTGCTGCGACTGATGTTGTTATTTTTTCGCAGAATTTTATTTATTTTTCGATTTTTTGTTTCTTTTTAAAGTTAATTTTTTACTATTCTCAAATTACTTCATTTATAAATAATTGCTGTGGAATTTTGTATCTAATAATTTAATTGGTTTATTTTATAATAGCGGTTTTTTTTCTATCTATTTCTTTATTTTGTTGTTGCTGTTGATTGGATGTTGTAGAAATCTTAGAATAAATTCAGAAATAATGTTTGGTTTTAGGGTTTAATTCAAATATATATCACGAAACAAAAATATTATACAATTATTTATTTTAAAAATATATTGCTTTCGGATATTTCAATGTATTTAAATGTCACTGACGTTTTTATCCTTTCGTAATTCATAACAAAAATTATGAGAATTTGAAGTATTCATCAGTACCTTTAAAACGCGGTATAAAAATTAGGTATTAGATAAGATTTTCTTTGGTAACTTTAAAATTGGGTATCCCACGACTTTACATGATTCCAGATAACGCAGTTTTGCACTAAAATGTCATAAATTTGGTTATAGTCCATTGTACTGTTTCGCTTCCCTACGTCACTGCATTTATAAATTCCATAAAGTAATGAAGAGGGTTTGAAGTCCTCATAAGTGCAATTAAAGCGTTGTATAACACTTGAGAATAGGATAAGATTTGCTTAACTAATTTAAAAAAAAGCTTAAAAAGGATGCTCCCAGAATTTAAAAGCTAGCGCTATCCGGTGTAGATCAATCAAAATTCTGTTCATGACAGTTTGTAGTAGTCAGATAGATCTTTAAAATGAGGTATCACATGTCCATATCGGACAATGTTTACAGGCGGAGAAAGCGAATACATAAGGGCATTCAAAAAAAAAGACCTAAAAATAATTTAGAATTTTATTTTGTAAAATCTATTTTTACTATAAAGTTTTACTATCTATTTTAAATTTCCTTATAAATTTAGCCACTCCGAAAATTCTGAGATCGATCCTCAGAGCACGCATCTACTTTTTCACGACTTCTTGCGACCCTCGTCATTTCGTTTTTTCAAGACAAGGTTATTGCTGACTCTATTCAGTGGGAGACAAAGACTAAAGCACTGATGTGGGAGCTGGTAAATACTTAGGAAGCAAAACATTCCTTAATATATCTTATAAACCTTAACTTAAACAATGTCCTTTCTTAAAATTTTCTAAAAGAAGTCTTTTTGAAGAAAAACAAAGTTTAAATATATAATTCTTATTATATACTTATTTCCCGCTGGAGTTGTTTAAGAGAGTTCTTTTTAAAACTTTTTAAAAGTTTTAAGAAAACTTTCAGATATCTAAATTCTTTGAAAAAATAATTCTTTAAGAAATACTAAATCGTTATCCCAGACAACCAATTCCTTTCTTTAAGAAATCTTTTAAAAGATATTTCTTCTTAAATATTCTTTAAGAAGTCTAAAAGATTACATTCTTTTGAACGTCTGAAGTTCTCTATTAGAATTCTTTTTCAATCTTCTAAAGTGATAGCCCAGTAAACAATTTATTTCCTGAAAATTTCTAAGAAGTAAAAAAGTCTAATAGAAGTTTTATTTCTTCGAACAGCTACTTTAAGAAGGCTTAAAAAAGTTTGAATAATTTCTTTATTCTTTTTTAAACTTCTTTAAGAGGGGTTAAATAAAACTTTCAGATTTCTAAATTCTTTGAAAAGAATTCTTTAAAAAACATTAAATTGTTCTCCTAGACCACCAATTCTTTCTTTAAGAAATCTTCAATACATCTTTTAAAAGAAATTTCTGCTTAAAGTCTAAAAGAAGTCTTATTTCTATCAAAAGCTACTTTAAGAAGTCTTAAAGAAGTTACTTAATTGAAAGTTTAAATATCCGATAGGACTGGTTTCGTCTTGATTTGTTTGTAATATACAAGAGTTCCATTTTCCTGAGTTTTGTATAAGATATTTGAATTCTTAAAATAGAAAAATGATTCTGACGACTCCTAGAGTTGAGTATGAGCAAAAAAAGATACTATTTTGTTTTCTCTTGTTAGTTTTCTCAAAGACTACTTATTCTAGATGATTGTTTGCTTGCTCAGAGAAGAATGCTTTAAGCGCTCTCAAACAATACTTTTCTAAGACGAGAAGTCTTTAAGATTTCAAAATCCCAACCAATATTACCATATTTTAATTTTTTTTTTAAGAAGTCTTCTTTTCTAAAAAAAAAAAAACAATAAAAAAAAATATATGAAATTTTATTAAAAGGCTTTTGGCCGGCCCGATTGATACCTTTAAAATGAGGTCACAAGACCTTTCAAGAATCCAGATAACGCAGTTATGCCCTAAAATGTTTTTATAGACTATTTTATTCAGAATTTCCAAAAAATAAAGATGAGAGTTTGAAGATCTCATCAGTATCTTTAAAACACGGTATCAAGCTTGAGAATCGGATAAGTTTTTTTTTACTAAAATTAAAAAAAAAACATTAAAATAGAAACTTTCAGAATTTAAAATAAAAATGTATATTTTTTAAATATTATTTAACCGGAATTCATAATTATAAAAACTTATCAACACTTTTTTGTTTTCTTTAAAATGTGTTTTTAATTTAATTATAAAATGAATACATTGAAAACGCTTCAAAAATCCAACAATTCTGAGTTCGATCCTCAGATCAAACATAAGTTTTTCGTTATAAAATTTCTTTGAATCAAAAATACTACTCTTGATATTTCTTAAATAACAGACAAGATTCCATTCAGAGTAAGAGGGAAAACTAAAGCGCTGATATAGAAAATGGTAAATACTTACAATATCACTGCATTTTCTCATCGATTTGAAAAGTTGTGATCTCACAGAAATTCTTTTAAAAAAACAACAAATTTAGATCACCTCCGGAAAACCTCATTCCTCAGCAACAAATATATAGTATAACAAAATTCATAAAAAATACCAAACAATTCCCTTGTGACTTGACTATGACTAGAGTTCAAAACTACTGATCGACGACATGATGAGATCTCATGATGGCATGTGATTATTACACTTTTCTTATAATTTATGCATCTAAATTAAATTTTATTACTATTTTTTCTGCTATGCTGTTGAAACTTGTTTACATCATTTGATTGGAATGCTTACGACATGATTATTTTTCTTTAAAATTAGCAGCCTGACAGCAGCACACCATACCATACCATCTTCATCATAAGATTACTATTTGGTTGGATGGAAAAGGGGTGTGTGTCAGATGATAACTAGCAAATTTTTATATAACAATCAGAGCACGAGAAGGAATGTTTTGCTTTGTTTTTGGGAGATTTGTGTGATTTTTGTGGTTTGGGGGGAATTTGAAATTTCTTAAAAAGATACAAATTTAGACAAACAAAAAATATGGCTTTTTCTGTAGTGGACAATTTACTATTTAAAAAAAAATAAAAATAGTAGGAATTGAACCTACAACCTAGGTTTTGGTTTTGACTATCCTAGCTGACGGAAGATGTTAATATTTTTTGGAGTTAATACTATTGAAATATATACAAAATTTTTTTGTTTAAGTCTTATTATAAAATCGATCCAGCAGTCAAGGAGCAAAGGTTCAATACTCAGCGTTCTCATTTAAAAAAAATAATTTTACACAATTTTTCAATTTTTGGTAGTGTTAGAAACACTGTTCTAGCTTTCTTCAAAAATATTTACACTCTAAAACAAAAAACTCAAATCTTGTTGCCTAGTACTTCCTCCAGACTTCGAACTCGCACATTCTTATCTCTATTAGAATTTTTACGTGCGTCGCATTAGAAAGTGAATACAATAGCATTTTTTTAAAATCACGAAATAAAGAAAACAATAATTAAAGAGAGTGTAATTTGAACTTGAGCTTTATTTCCCTCTTTAGTAATGTTCACTACTTCATACAGCAAAATCTACAACAACAAAATGCTTATGACTGGATTTGAAACCATGAAACTAGTAATATTTACTACATTTGTTAAAATTTGCTACTTCAAAAAATTATAAAAGCATTTGACAGGATTTAAACTCAGGTCATTTGTATAATAAGCCGAATTTACTATAAAATTATATTACTATTTGTAGCGAATCTAGCTGAATAGCAAAATATACTACAATTTCTCTATTTCGTAAATTTCACCGTGTATTTAACTCACTAGACAGTTCCAGGGCTTGAATCCTATTGGCTTCGATGCACTTTTCAAAAGGACTATTTCCCGTCCACCGGCAAATTAGCGCAATGACCGGTGGTATTGTTGAAGAGAAGAATCTCTACGTCAAAAATGATTCTGATAATGAATTTATTTAAAAAATTAAAATTAGTAATATTTCCTATTTCGAAAGAAATAGTATAGTGAAATTTGCTACAATAAATATGAAACATTTCCACAAAGTTGATAATTTTTGTTTAAATTAGTAAATATCACTACTATAATAATTATTGTATTGTAACGAATTTGTCAAATAAAAAGAAGACTATTATTAGCATAAAATTGTCATTGTATTTTTTACTACTTTGAAAATTTTACTACTTGGTAAAATTCACTATTTAGTTTTACATTTTAGTTGGAAAACTTTTTAATTTTCTAGTAATTTTTCCTATTTCTAGATACATTGTATATGAGAATTTGCTGCAATAAATATGAAACATTCTTCTGATATTATTGTCATTGTACTTTTTACTACTTTTAAAATTATACTACTTGGTAAAATTCACTATTTAGTTTTACATTTTAGTTGGAAAACTTTTTAATTTTCTAGTAATTTTTCCTTTTTCTAGATACATTGTATATGGGAATTTGCTGCAATAAATATGAAACATTCTTCTAATATTATTGTCATTTACTTTTTACTACTTTGAACATTTTACTCTTGGTAAAATTAAATATTTAGTTTTACATTTTAGTAGGAACACTTTTTAATTTTATAGTAATTTTTCCTATTTCTAGATAAATTGTATATATGAATATGAAACATTCTTCTAATATTGTTGTATTGTATTTTTTACTACTATGAAAATTGTACTACTTGGTAAAATTCACTATTTAGTTTTACATTTTAGTAGGAAAACTTTTAAATTTTCTAGTAATTTTTCCTTTTTCTAGATACATTGTATATGGGAATTTGCTGCAATAAATATGAAACATTCTTCTAATATTATTGTCATTTACTTTTTACTACTTTGAACATTTTACTCTTGGTAAAATTAAATATTTAGTTTTACATTTTAGTAGGAACACTTTTTAATTTTATAGTAATTTTTCCTATTTCTAGATAAATTGTATATATGAATATGAAACATTCTTCTAATATTGTTGTATTGTATTTTTTACTACTATGAAAATTGTACTACTTGGTAAAATTCACTATTTAGTTTTACATTTTAGTAGGAAAACTTTTAAATTTTTTTTAGTAATTTTTCCTATTTCTAGAGAAATATTGAAATTTGCTACAATCAATATTAAACATTCATTTTTAGTATTAGTAAATGTTACTACTTCAATATTATTCATAATTATTATTGTACTATTTATTTCTAGTTAATTTAGCAATTAAAGCATTGACAAGAGAAATATTTTAATGTACTGTAGTGGGACATATTTAAAATGTAAAATTCATTAAATTTTTCTTATTCATAGAAAAAAAAAAAAGTAGTCAATTTTACTAAAAATCTAATACTTACCAGCCTAAATTTAAAATAGTAAAATTTTAGGAACTCAAATTAAATAAATACAAATATTTGCTTTTTATTTGTTATTAAAAATTAGATTTTCTTTTATTTTATCAAGTTATTAACTTTTTAGTATTTAAAAAAAAAAAAAACAATTATGTACTAGCTTTGTCCGTCTGTCTGCCGTAAACCTTTTGCAACGTAAATTTGAAGGGGTCAAACATTATCCGATATCGACACGTGATACATCATTTTAAAGGTCTATCTGGCTACTACAAACTGGCTTTATCAGAATTTTTATTGGTTGGGACCAGATGGCGCTAGAGCACCATTTCTGGAAGCTTCCATATTAAGTTTTTTTTAAATTTCAGTTAAGCAAATTGTATCCGATTCTCAAGTTTGATACCGCGTTTTAAAGGTATTACTGAGGCCTTCAAATTCCCATCTTTACTTTTTTGGAATTTCTGTAGGCAGTTACGTAGGGAGGCGAAAACAGTAAAATATATATAACAGTATAATATATATAAAAAATTGACAGTTTAGTGCATAACGTCGTTATCTCGAATCATATAGTCTCGTGTGATACATCATTTTGAAGGTACTAATAAGACCTACAAACCCCCATCCCCCATTTTATAATTCATTTAAAACAAAAAAACCCTAGTGCTACTACGGAACGTAGTTCTACTGCACCGCTTCATTACATTTGTTTAACTCTACTGGTAAAGTAACATTTGTGGTAGGCTTTGAGCATTATCTTCGACAAAGATCTTAAAGTGCGTAGCCATAGGCAGTGAAATAAAATTGAATACAATTTTGAAGTCATGCTGATATTTCAACTGGAGCTAGTAGAATTTACTACCTTATTGTAAATATTACTACTTTTTGTAGTATAAAAAAAAACAGACATTGTCTGGGTTTGAACTCATGCCTGAAAAAAATATCATGATGGTATTTCAACTATTAGTAAAATTTACTACATATATGCAATATTTACTACTATTTGTAGTGAAACGAACTCATGATTGAATGAAAAACTAACACTTCCGCTCAGTAATATTTACTGAAAAAATAGTAACTTAAGCTATTTCTGGATTATCTATTTTTACTATTGAATTTTTACTGAAACTAATACTACAATTTTTTACTACAATCTAGAGAGTAAGTAGTAATTTAAGCTATTTTTTAAGTAGTAATTTTTACTATTAATAGAAATGAACATTAATCAAACATTTTGACTATTTAGTAGTAAATTTTACTATCATAAGAGTAGTAATTTTAGCTATCAATTTAAATTTATACCAATTAATTATATATTTGCTAATATTTTTACTACTTTGTAGTAAATTTTACTATTAATAGAAAACCTCACTAAGCTGAATTCATTACTAAAACTTTAACTACTTAGTAGTAAAATTGTAGTAATTTGTGCTATCCTTTTTATAGTAAATTTATCTATTTATAGAAAATAATAATAGTAAATTTTACAACTTACGTAGTGATTTTTTTTCTACATAAAACAGTGATTTTTACTAAATGTAGTAAAATTTACTACACGCAAAAATCTACTACAAGTTTTGTAGTAAATTTTACTATTTAATGTTAGAGAAGCAATAAAACCCAAATCCTCCACAAAAAAACAAAAACCAAAAGGAGCAACAAAAAAGCAACTGCGCAACCTTTTATTTCAAATTAGAAAATAATGTGTTCATTCGTATCAAAGATGATGATAGCTTTTGCCATAGTGTTAGTTAGCTTTAGTAGATTGGTTACGCACAAATATATTCGCATAAATTTGCTTGTTATTTTGTTGTTGTTATTTTTTGTTTCTTAAATAAAAACAAAATGAAATAACCTTGAAATGTTATATTGACCTTTTCCATTGGTTTTTTTTTTTTCTTGCCGAACAGAACACATTTAGTGAGTCTTGTTTACACTCAGATATGGATGTGGTGTTCTATTAGAACATAAAGGCTCCAATCCAAAGTGAGATTGAGAGGAAGTTTTTTTGTTGTCAGTTTTCTTATGAATCTAATCAATTGGACTGACATGACAGACGCACGCGGGGTAAAAACTTGAAGACATTTTTATGAGAAGTTAGTACGTGTAATACTTAACACGCGCCATTCACACATTCACTTAATGTTTGTTTATCTGATTGTTTATTTATAATACTTGGAGTAATTTCTTGAAGCTTTCACGAAATTATCATAATTCTGTTTATTTTATGATGATTAATGGTAACTCTTAGACGTGGACAACGTCAAAGGAAATCATCTTAACAAAATAACTTAATCCTCCACCTCTTTTCAACTAGCTATCCTTCACTTTATTTAGCACATTCATCATCGCTTTTTTTAACAAACTCATCTTCAATTTTCCCTCCAAGCAATCAACAACATGAGAATTCATCTTCTCATCGAACTCAACGATTGTTTACAATGCAACATTGTTGTAAATAATAATAACAACATCCATCCACTCAAGATACTGTGTTTATTATCCTTGAGCGGAGACCGACCAGACAACCAGCCATCAATCCAACCAACCTCAACAACTCAAATACCCACCATTCTAAAACAGATATTGTTGTTTTGAAAACATAAAATAAAAGAGCTATGGCTGGCTGGAATGAAGACAGAGGAGGTGGATGGATGGATGGATGGATGGTTTGTCGTTGGTTGTTTTTGTTAGTGCTACACGATTTTTAAGAAGTCGCGCGTCCATCATAGTTTACTATGAATGGAAATATGCACAAAGCAAGAAACAAAAGTTATTCACTCATCTATAGAAATTATAATGGAGAAAAATGATGAAAAACAAAAAATCATCATCATCCATCATAATCATTACAAAGTGACTTAAACTGACTGAATTGTTGAATGAGTATAGTCTAGTGCGTCTATAGGGTGTTTTGGATTTTTTGTTTTATTTTGGTTGATGAAATTAATTGGAAAATATTGAAGATATTGCTCATATTCGAACCATTTACGACATCCTAAAAGTATATGAATCATAGTGTCTTATCCAATGTTGCAACCCTTTCTCCTAGGTTTTCACATGAGATTTGTCAGGGTTCGAAACCTACTGGTTTCTTTCAACGATATTCAATATTTTTTCATTACTTCTCTTATAAATACATATGATGATTATCGATTCAGAATCTGCACAGAATTTGTCTCAATCTCTCTCGATTTGCGGTCTCAGCCGCCCAGTTTGTGATTCCTTTTTATGTAAGTTCTCCTTCAAGGCAATGTAACCATTTCTCTTTCGGGAACCTTCGGTCTAGCTTGCGCGATCTTTTTTGGTGGGGCTTCACCCGACATTCGCCATACATGTCCAAGTCACCGAAGCTGTTGTTTTCGCACCCTATCTACAATACTGGAGTCACATTATCTACAATACTGGAGCACATTATTCTCAAATGCCTTCAGATGATTTTTGTCTGATTCTGATAATGTCAACGACTCAGCCCTATAAATCAGAACAGGTATAATGAGGGTCCTGTAGATGTTTAGTTTAGTGCTTCTCCGGATAAATTTCGATCTTAACACTCTACTTAGCCCAAACGGTGTTTACTGAAGGCTCCAGATATCTGAAGTCCTTTACTGACTCAAACTTGTCAGTGTCTTGTAAAAGGTGATGCGTATAGATTTGAAATTCTCTTGTTCTTTTCAATATTTGTCGTAGCGTAAACAACCAACAATTTTCCAACCTCAAGATTGGAATTCCTGAAATTGAGGCGATCAACTATTTCAAGTAATTGTGAAGCTCAGTCAACACCAATAATGAAGCTCAGTCGACACCGACATCACGCAGGGAATTAAACGAAGAACTTCACTCTCTAAGTTTATGTGAAGCACAACTCTGAAGATCTACAAGACACTCAAAATACCAGTCAGACAAGTATTTGAGAAAAAAGTACTGCACATATCGTGTACGCTCTAGAACTTTCGCCTTCCACTCAGACGATTCTGAGTTCTATCCTCGGCGCAAACTATTCTCATCTTTTTTGTAAAACTTTTTTTTCGTGTGAGATACTACTTGACGCTACCCTCTTCGTTTCGACCGTAATGGAATTCCTATGGGTCTTTGACCAGCAAAAAGTAATTCTTTAATAGTTTTTAGCCCATTTTTAAATATGTATGATTCTCATTCCTTAGTAACACTGAAAACACGAAATATGTAACATATTTTGAATGTACTGCAGTGAGATATATTTCTAATGTAAAACTCATTCACATATTATTTTTTTTATATTCAACACTGAAAATTGAGTGACTTGTACATTCGAATATAAATCCTACTCAATAAATGTGTGATCACAGCTGATCAAAGTCTGATATTTGAGCCAATGGATTTTGCCGCCTGTTTATAGATCTAGATTTTTATCATGTAATTTCAAAAAGTGAAATAGCGTATTACTTTTTCAAAACCAACAATATTTCTCAACTTTGTTAAATTAATTTTCTCTATATGAAGTATCCTATATTTAATTGTAAGACAATTATAAAATATTCAAACCATTCCCCCCAAGTTTAATCCCTATACATAACATTTTCCTATGATTTAAATTTATTTTCTATATGAAAACAGAAATCTCTCAATCTTGTCCCATTTATTTTGACTATATCAAGTATTGAAACCATCCTATGTTTAATTGTAAGACAATTATCAAATATTCAAACCATTCCCTATACAAAACATTTTCCTATGATTTGAATTTATCTTCTTTTTAAAAAAACAAATTCTCAATTTATTTCCTCTATATCAAACCATTCTATATTTAATTTGAAGACAATTATCAAATATTCCAACCATTCCACCCAATACAAAACATTTTATTTTAAATTCTTCTTCCATTCATTCCATAAATTGTGAAAGAAAAAAAGATATTTCCAAGTAATCCAGTAATGCAACACTTTTCTCTAATTTAAGAAGACTGCTTCAGGCACTTCTTCTGACGTTCTTCACTATTCCTTATCACCCTGTAAGTCTCCATCTAACAAGAAAGATATGTATCTCCATAGTGTATAATTGTATAGCCTTAGTGCTTCACAGTGCTAAATTGACTGATGACTCGGTAAAGATATTATTGTCTATCTGCAACATTGTAGTAATAACATTGTAAGTAGTAAACAATAAGCGGCTAACAAAAAGTAAACGCAAAACAGCTTACAAAGTATACCGAAGGAATGAAAGATGATTCGTAAGATGTTGTATTATGATGAAGACGGTGAGGGAAAATCTGAATGAATAAGATCAAAATGTAAACATGATGGTCGTTTTTTCGCGGAGCCCATGAAAGAATTGAAATATGTTGTTTTCATTTGTTCAATATTTGTGTTTACTTTTGAAGGAACAGGCGAAACTATTGACTTTTCGATTTCTTTAGACTATACTGTTTGAGCAGAAATTTTCACTTTTTTTTTTTGGTTTGAATTGTTGACCTTTAGTAGGTTTTCGAGTTTTATTTTTTTTTTGTATTTCCCAATTTCATTGGATACATGAAGAGTAGCGGTCTCACAAGTGTGATTTTTCCTAAAACCACTCTGGAACTCACTTCTTGTTCTAGTCTCCACTAAAATATTATAAAATCGGTTTTCGCCTTTGCTAAGCTATTAATTTTAAATAAATAATTTAGCTAGATCAGTTCCAAAATGAGGAACTAATCAAAGTTTCAAAAGACCATCACTACATTTCTATTTTTTCTAACTAGAACTATTTAGTATTTTTCAAAGTATTTAAACAATAGTTATAAAACGAACAAAATTTATTGGTTTGAATAATGAGTGTCACTTCCCTCTATCGACAATGTTGAGAATTTGTTTTCTTGTCCTAGTCTCCACTAAAATATTTTTAAATCGGTTTTCGCCTTTGCTAAGCAATTAACTTAAAATTAATCCTTCAACTAATTCAGTTCCAAAATGAGAAACTAATCATAGTTATATTTCTAACTATTTTGTTTCTTTTACAACAGTTTTTTCGAAAAAAAAGAATGAGTTTTTGTAAATAGTCCAGAATGAGAATTATTCAGAATTTAATTCATATAACTCCCAAAATTAAAAAAAAAAAAAATAACATTAATCATTTAATTTAATGAGCTAAAAAGTATTTGTAGAAAAAAATATTAAATATAAAACACAAAAGTCAAGAAAATATATAAAAGATATAATCTTCATTTAACATGAATCAAATCGATTCATTACATTTTTTTAGATTTTTTAACTAAATATAAGATATTCTCACAATTCTGAATCAAAATCTTATATTTTTATATTGAACTTTGTATTTAACATTTTGTAAGGCATTTTAATATTTTGTCTTTAAAAATTTCATTTTTTTTTTTTTAATGATGAAATTTAAATTAATTAGAAAAAAATATTCTTTTAAAAAATAATAATCCTTTGTTATTATTAAATAACATTCTACATAAAAAACTCAAAATTTTTAAAAATATTTGTTTTCAAAATTTTAAATGTTTTCTATTTTGATTTTTTTCTAAATTTAAATGGATTTTGAAAGCTTTATTTTTAATTTGGAAATTTAACATTTTTATAAATTTAAAATGTGTTTTACTAAATTTTTACAAATGATTTGAATGAATTTTGAAGAATATATAAATGAAGAATATATATATTGAAAAACTGAACTTGATATCTTAACCGTGTTTGAAAATGAATAAAGAAAAATTTACTAATATTGAAGTACTTTGAAAGAAGTAAAACATACAAAATACTTATAAAATTTAGCATATATTCCAAATTAAAATGATAGACATTTTTTGATTTAAATTTTATATGGATTTTGAAAGTTTTAAATATTTTAAACTGCGGACACAAAAAATATTTTTAAAATGTAGCATAAATTTTAAAAAATACAGAATTTATAAGAATATTAATTCTTATTTTCTACATTTTCTATTTATTTTTTTTAAATATTTAATTTGTAAAATTTTTTTTTTATGTTTTTCTTAATTTTTGTATTGATTTTGGAAGCTTAAAATTTTGTTTAATGTTTTTAGAATTCTCAAAAATATTCAATCCATTTTCTTGTTACTAATTTTTTACAAAATGCAATAATATCTTAATTTAAACAAAAATGTGTAAAGAACAAAATACTTTATAATAAGAATTTTATGAAAAAAAAAAAGAAACACAAAATACTTTTAAAATTTAGCATAAATTCCAAATTAAAATGATAGACATTTTTTCATTTAAATTTTATCTGGATTTTGAAAGTTTTAAATATTATAAAATGTGGACACAAAATATTTTTAAAATGTAGCATAAATTCCTTTAAAAAAATACAGAATTTTGAAGAATATTAATTTTTGATTAATTTTTATTTTCTATTTATTTTTTTTAAATATTTAATTTGTAAACAAATATTTTGATGTTTTTCTTAATTTTTGTATGGATTTTGGAAGCTTAAGAAGCTTTTTTTTAATGATTTCAGAATTCTCAAAAATATTCAATCCATTTTCTTGTTACTAAATTTTTACAAAATGCTTTAATATCTGAGGTTTAAAAGAACAAACTACTATATTAAATAAAAGAATTTTATATAAGAAAAAAAAAACACAAAAAACTTATAAAATTTAGCAAAAATTAATTAACATAAAATGTAGCAAAAATTCCTTAAAAAAAACTCCAACCAAATTTTAAATATTAATTTTGAATTATTTTTTAATAAAATGTTAAATTTGTTAAAAAAGCAATTTGTTAACATTTTCATAAAAATGCCTGAAATTGTTGATTTTAAGCTTTTTTCTAACACAAACAACATATTAAAAATATTTTCTAAGCTAATTTAATCCTTAAAAGGCTTGAGTTCCGAAATATGTTATCTTGAAAAATCAGAATAATAAACCTTTTTAACTTAATAGTTACAAAAAATAATGTTAAATGGTTTTAAAAATATATTTTCTTAACAAAAAAGTTATTGCTTTATAATAACAAATTAACGAATAAAAAAATAACAATTTTTAAAATTCTAGAAACACGAAAATTGTTTGTCAAGTTTTGGAATAAGTTTAATTAACAAAAGCAAAAACGAGAAAAAAAACTTAAAAAATAATCAAAAATATAAAACAAAAATCATAATCACGAACTACATTTTTTAAAATTCAAAATGTTTTTAGTTTATTTTTCACAACATTTGTATTGTATTTTTTGGAATCACTGCAAAAAATATAAAAATATATATATATATAAAAAAAGAATATTAATAAAGGTTTGAAATTAATATTCAGAAAAAAAATTGAATTTTGAAAATAATGTTTTAAGAATGTTCCAATCCCGGTTTGAATCCCGAGTGTCACTCCTCTCTCTGTTGACAATGTTGAGAATTTTGTCTTAGTCTCCACTGAAATATTAAAAAATCGGTTCTGGTTTTTACTAAGTTTTTAATGTTTAATAAGTCTTTTAACTTCAAAATGGTAGACTAAGCGTAGATTCAAACTATACATTTCTTATGTTTTGTATTGGTTCGAATCCTGAGTGTCACCCATTTGCTTTCTTGTCTTAGTCTCCACTAAAAAAAATATAAAATCGATTCTTATCTTAGCTAATCAATTAATATAAAACATATAAACTTAAACTAATATTCATTTTTTTTCTATTTTCAGGTGAGTCTTAAATTCAAGATAAATAAGAATATTAAGTAAAACAACTTATGATGTAAGTGTAATTTCATCTTAATCACTTTTGCTCTCATAAATTAATTAAAAGAAAACAATTAATATGAAACACTTCCTGTAAAACTACATGTATATGTTCTCTGCCTTCGTCTTTATAAAAAAAAAAAAACAACATATAATGACATTACCACAGAGAGACCATTAACGTTTTTATCCTTCATCCATTCACTCTCGAAACGCTAAATATCCATTACAAGTGAGTAAACATAAATTACGTTTTTACACCCCACGTGCTTAATTTTGCATATAATCACAATATTATTGACATCCTTGTGAGCTGAACAACAAGAGAAAACCGAAGGCAAAACCCACCCATCATTGCAACATTGTTGTAGAAAACTTGTAGAGTGAAGCGAAAACCACAAAAGAAGTTATTAACCGGAAATATGGAATTCGCACGTAATTGGAATATTTGATTATACTGAGAGACGATGGTTTACACAAAAAAAACATAACGTAAAACCACTCCCTTATTAAAAACAGTGGAGAGGTGAATTGCTTGCTATATATACATTTTCGAATGAGATTAATTATTATCAAGTGGGTATTCATTATTTTCAAGAATTTCATTTATTTTTGCTCGTTGATCTTAAAATTTATATTTACCATAACAGCAATTATTGTATTATTTCTCTTCATCAAAATATTTAGTAGACAAAAATACTAATAAAAGTTAGTTCAATTGTAAGTAGGAGTTTTTTAAGATTTAAGTAGGAGTTTTTTAAGATTTAAATAGGAGTTTTTACGATTTAAGTAGGAGTTTTACTAACTGCAGTATGAGGAATACTGTTTCAAATAGGAGTTTTTTAACTTTAATAGGAGATTTTTAACTCAAATAGGAGTTTTACTGACTGAAGTAGGAGTGTTACTGACTTTCCCTACTCTGATAGGAAATGTTCATTCTCAAGAAGGAGTTTTCTGACAGAATTTATTGACTCAATAGTAGGATTTTTAATTAAATAGGAGTTTTACTATCCCAAGTAGGAGCTTTGACTACTCAAGAAAAAGTTTTACTTTTAACACAAAAAAATGTGAACAAAACTAGGTTTTTTACTGTGAGGAAAAAATATCATTTTTATGGAAACTTCTTAATTTAGGCAATTAAAATACTTTATAGAAGAAAAATTTGAAGGAAATGGACTTTTTGAGAACAAAAATGGATTTTTTACAAAAATATGAGGGAAAAAAATATCCTTTTTTTATGGAGACTTTTTAAATTAGTCAATTAAAAGACTTTCTAGAAGAACAATTTGAAGGAAATTGATTTTTTTGAGAACAAAAATTTGAAATTGCATTTTTTACAAAAATTTGAGTGAAAAAATATTTTTTTTCTGGAGAGTTTTTAATTTAGTCAATTAAAAGACTTTCTTTTTGAGCAAAAATCAAGAAAACTATTTTTCACAAAAATATGAGGAAACAAATTATCCTTTTTTTTATAAAAACTTCTTAAGTTAATCAATTAAAAGACTTTCTAAAAGAAAAGTTGGAAGGAAATTTATTTTTTGAGCAAAAACATTTTTTACAAAAATATGAGGAAATAAAAATATCCTTTTTTATGGAATCGTCTAAATTTAGTCAATTAAAAGACTTTCTAAAAGAAAATTTGGAAGGAAATTTATTTTTTTGAGAAAAATCATTTTTACAAAAATATAAGGAAATAAAAGTATTCTTTTTTCATGGAATCTACTTAGTTTAGTCAATTAAAAGTCTTTCTAAAGAAAATTTGGAAGGAAATTTATTTTTTTGAGCAAAAATCATTTTTACAAAAATGTGAGGGAAAACAATATCCTTTTTTTATGGAGATTTTTTAATTTAGATCTAAAAGAAAAGTTGGAAGGAAATTGATTTTTTTGAGCAAAAATCAAGAAAACTTTTTTTCACAAAAATTATCCTTTTTTTTACGAAAACTTCTTAAGTTAATCAATTAAAAGACTTTCTAAAAAAAAAGTTGGAAATAAATTTATTTTTTTGAGAAAAAATAATTTTTACAAAAATATGACGAAATAAAAATTTTATGGAATCTTCTTAATTCAGTCAATTAAAAGACTTTCTAAAAGAAAATTTGGAAGGAAATTTATTTTTTTGAGAAAAATCATTTTTACAAAAATATAAGGAAATAAAAGTATTCTTTTTTCATGGAATCTACTTAGTTTAGTCAATTAAAAGTCTTTCTAAAGAAAATTTGGAAGGAAATTTATTTTTTTGAGCAAAAATCATTTTTACAAAAATGTGAGGGAAAACAATATCCTTTTTTTATGGAGATTTTTTAATTTAGATCTAAAAGAAAAGTTGGAAGGAAATTGATTTTTTTGAGCAAAAATCAAGAAAACTTTTTTTCACAAAAATTATCCTTTTTTTTACGAAAACTTCTTAAGTTAATCAATTAAAAGACTTTCTAAAAAAAAAGTTGGAAATAAATTTATTTTTTTGAGAAAAAATAATTTTTACAAAAATATGACGAAATAAAAATTTTATGGAATCTTCTTAATTCAGTCAATTAAAAGACTTTCTAAAAGAAAATTTGGAAGGAAATTTATTTTTTTGAGCAAAAATCAAGATTATTAAAAGACTTTCTAGAAGAAAAATTTTAAGGAAATTTATTTTTATGAGCAAAAATAATTTTTACAAAAATATGAGGAAATAAAAATAGCCTTTTTTATGGAATCTTTTTAATTTAGTCAATTAAAAGACTTTCTAGAAGAAAAGTTGGAAGGAAATTAATTTTTTCGGAACATCCTTTTTCGGAAGACTTTCTAGAAGAAAAGTTTCATTAAAAAGGCAATTTGAATTAGCATTTTTCAAATAAAAATATTTTAAAAAAATTATGCGTTTTTTAATCAAAACAAAAAATGTTTTTCTGACTCAAGTATGATTTTAACGAACTTTTCCCTATTCTACTGTCTCAATAGTTAATTTTGTATCTCAATAACGAGCTTTGCCGCCTCCAAAATTAGTCTTACCTACTTAAGTAGAAGTCCATTTCAAGTAGGAGTTGTTCAACTAAATTAGGATATTCGAAACACAAATAGGAATTTTACAGTTTTAAGTAAGAGATTTCCCGACTGAAGTATAAGTTTATTTACTCAAGAGCTGGATTTTGTTCATCTCAAGAAGAAATAGTTATCTCAAGTAGGAGTTCTATTTAAATAGGAAGTTAACCGACTTAAGTATGATTTTGACTGAGTTAAGCTTTAAGTAGAACTTTTTCATCTCAAATATTTTGAATAGCTAATAATCATAGCTAAACCGAACAAAACCCGACAGCATTCAAAATTAAAATTATACATCGATTAGATATTTTATCTCGATTGGAAATCTTATATATTGTGTTGATCCGACGCAAGGATCGTCTCAACTCAATTATATTTTTTCCCTACTTTTTTTTCTTTTCAAAAGCTCCAATTTTGTTGAGTGTGTTTTTTTAATTTAATTAATTTTTTATTGCCATCTGCTTTTATAAAAATTTATGAATATTTTCCACATGAAATATGTATGTTTTTTTTTTTTGCAGTGAATGTATGTTATAAATATTCCAATTATATATCCATATTCCTATAATATCTAATAAAGTTATTGATGCGGTAATCACAAAATGCCTTTGAGCTAAATTAATAAATTAGGACACAGAAGGACTACTATGGTTTGCTCCCTCACAAATCCCCATGATAGATTATCTATATCACTGTAAAATACCACCAATTATAACCATAAACAATCTAATTAACAAAACCTATAGTGAAATCCTCACTATTTATTGGTTGGCGGTTTTCAATTACACTTTGTAAACTAAGACCGTAAAAGCCACAGGTTTCAATTAGATGAATGAAAATTTAAGCAATAAGACTGAAATTTAATTAAATTAACCCGCTCAGCCGGAACTGCTCTCAATAACCTTTTTGTCTCTTTCAATTATAATCAGAAATGTCAATAGCAATATATTTTTAATTAATTAGCCGTTAATCTAATAAATTTGCTGGTTAATTGTTTCTATTAATTACTATTTCGCTTCTGCTATTTTTATACATGAAAACAAATATTTTTAAAACAAATTATTGGATTCTCAGACAGTCTATCTATCTATCCTATCAGGGTGGAGAGCAATGTGATGCAGAAAACAAATCGGGCATCAGTGAATAAACTCGAAATAAATAGTTGAATGAATAGACAGACGACGTTATACTTTCCAACAAAAACAAAAGCGGAATAACATAGTCAGTCGTCAGTCGCAGCCAACGCAATACACTCTAAATAAATGAATGTCCTATCCCATTCGATTGTTCTCATTTAAGTAGACGCGACAAAACACCAACCATTCTCCTCGATTTCGAAATTTCTGAGTTATAAAGAAGAAGAATTATAAGACGCGAGCAACCGAACGAATTGAATTAATTCAAATAAACAGACCTTGTATGCTAATGATCTCATAAGAATGTATTATTTATATGCGTGTTCAGATGTTAAACTTGCAAATGTTAGGTTTATGACAGTAATAGGTCCTTCTGAGGAGGATATTTATCCTTTATTAATAACTGGTTACAAGAAATTTTAGGAGACTCCCGCTTTACACTCTGACAGTTTTGACTACGATTCTCAGAGCATGCATTTTTTTTGTGACACTATACTCTTTGACTTCAAGGAACACAACGATATATAGGACAATTTAAAGGATATTCTACTTTCTACTAAGCACAGTCTGCAATGGCAAATCTGACAATGTTCAGAAGTGGTCCAAAACTACTCAATACTTCCTTGATGAAGCATATATGAGGATGTGATTAGAGACCCTACTATGACAATCTACTAAGCATTCAAACGCTCTCTGCCATGCTATGAACGCTCCCTTCCATGCTATGCAGCTCCAATTTTCTCACCCGGAAAGACTCGAACCAGGAAAGTTTTAAGTGGCCCAAATCTGCTGAAGCATATGAGGATATGATAAAGAGACTCTACTGACAACCTACTAAGCATTCAGGCGTTCAATCAAATTCTATGCAGCTCCAATTTTCTCACATGGAAAGTCTAAGACGGGGAAAGCTTGAAGAGGCCCAAAACTACTCAATACTTCCTTGATGAAGCATGTGAGGATGTCATTAGAGACCCTACTGACAATCTACAAAACATTCGGACGCTCCCTTCCAAGCTATGCAGCTCTAATTTTCTCACCGAACCTGAAAGACTCTAACTGGGAAAAGCTTGATTTGGCCCAAAACTACTCAATACTTCCTTCCTGAAGCATATGAGGATATGATAAAGAGACTCTACTGACAACCTACTAAGCATTCAGGCGTTCAATCAAATTCTATGCAGCTCCAATTTTCTCACATGGAAAGTCTAAGACGGGGAAAGCTTGAAGAGGCCCAAAACTACTCAATACTTCCTTGATGAAGCATGTGAGGATGTGATTAGAGACCCTACTGACAATCTACAAAACATTCGGACGCTCCCTGCCATGCTTTGCAGCTCCAATTTCCTCACACAACAGGAAAGATTCTAACTGGGAAAAGCTTGATCTGGCTCAATACTTCCTTCCTGAAGCATATGAAGATCTGACAAAGAGACTCTATTGACAACCTACTAAGCATTCGGAGGTTCAATCAAATTCTATGCAGCTCCAATTTTCTCACATGGAAAGTCTAAAACGGGGAAAGCTTGAAGAGGCCCAAAACTACTCAATACTTCCTTGATGAAGCATGTGAGGATGTGATTAGAGACCCTACTGACAATCTACAAAACATTCGGACGCTCCCTGCCATGCTTTGCAGCTCCAATTTCCTCACACAACAGGAAAGATTCTAACTGGGAAAAGCTTGATCTGGCTCAAAACTACTCAATACTTCTTTCCTGAAGCTCTAATTTTCTCATGCCAAGCAAACGTTGAACCCATCATACCCTCTGGCTTCCCACCTGACATGCCAAGTCTAAAAATACTTAACACACTAGCACAACTCAGATCAGGACAGTGCGTACTCAAGTCGTAGGATTATAGGGTCTTATAACTTTGAGTTCAGGATTTCCCGTAAATTCGTAGTTCTGTCAACATCGATTCTGACCACTATCTAGTGATAGCAAAGATCAGGTCCAGAATTTCCCGAGCGAAGTGTGCCAACCAACAGACCTTCATCTCTCTCTGAGGAGGATCTCGAGGAACTACCACCACCTTCAATCACAGAGATATAAGCGTTGAAGAACTACGAAAGTTCTGGATCTAAAGAACTATCGTGGAATCAGTGTACTTAACTCGGAATACAAGATCCTGTAGTTCTTTCTATGTGAGCGCCTGAAACCACATCTCAACACCTCATCGGAGATTACCAATGAAGTTTCCGTCCCGTAAAATACACCACTCTTCTTCACGCTTCGACAAACTTTGGGAAAGGCTAACATCAGAACATCCAGCAGCATAATAACCAAGTCACTATTATGAAAAGACACTATTATGAAAAAAAAAAAAAAAAAAAAAAANTGGCGTATTGACATCGTCACAAGAAACGTAGACGACCTGAAGAAAAGCAACATCTTGCTTCAAAAGGAATCACAAACTGGACCGCTGAGACGTATGGATTCTGTGTAGATTCTGAATCGGTAGTTCTGTCAACTCTAACAAGAGCATCACTCAACAACGCGATATGTGAAATTTCAAATCAAGCTATATAATAGTATTATCAGCGGTCTAATTCGAATCCAGAACTCTTCCTGGATTTGTTGTGCTTTTAAGCCAATAGAAATTAAGCAGTTTGAAGAAACCAATAGGAAAAGACTATTTTGTATCTCTCTTTCTGTCATTGGTGTAAATCTTATTTTCTCCCTAGAAACTTTCAAGAAAGAAGAACAAGCGTTTAGAATCATGATTGAATGCTCTCCAAACGAATTTAATGACTATCTTGGAAAGAATTCTTCAAAAAGACAAAGACGGATAGTAATTTATTTTCAAAAATGCCATGTCATAATATACTTCTTTTTCAAATAAACCAACAATTTAAATGACACAAAAAATCTTAATTTCTTTAAAAAAAATATACATGCAAGATTAATGCATTTTAAACGAAAAGAAATTTGAAAAGTGCAGTAATCACGAAATTATTATATCGCCGAATAATAAAAATAAAAACTAGTACTAAATTCAGTCTAGCATAAATTGTATTCAACCGACATAAATAAATGGTGCTTTTGCATGGAAGCATTCCTTTCTTTTTGTATGGGGCGATTCAACTGACTAGACGGGTGTTTTCTTATAATATCTGGTATGTGGGGTATTTTTAATGTTCTTCATTGATATCATAGGGTATGAATTCATGTTTTATTATATGGATAGATTGTAATTGATATCTATCAATATATTATGCTATTTGAAATGTGCAGAAGTATTTCTGTCTCTTTTTCCTATTTTCACCCAATCAAATCGAAAAAGAAGGAAACTAAATAAAACGCTTTCTGATTCGTTCAAATGGGTATGTAGTCACAGTTTTTCATATCGTGATAGTACATCATTATTACTTTATGAGTCCTGAATAAGTATCAATTTTTAAATATGTCTCTTTTTCCGGAGTAATGTATTTCCAGCAAATCAATACGCTTGAAAAGAAAGGAAACTAATTAAAACGCTTTCGGATTGGTTGAACTTAAAGCTTTCTTGTGTGGATCGAATGTGCAGATTTTTAGCGCCACAGTTTTAATATCGTGACAGTAATAGAACAATATTTTACACCATTATTACTTTATGAAACCTGAATATTGAAAGAATAAAAATAAACCATAAATTTAACTCTCCACCACTGCTTTGCTGTCTCGTCGTTGTTTACAGCAATTCATTTATAAAACTATATATAAAGAAAACACTTCATCTAAATAAAAAGAATGAAACACCGTGCACAATATATTCAAAAGATCATCGTGAGTCTTAAAAATAAGAAATGGTGGTAAAAGTGCAATTTTTCAAATCGAGTGCAAACAATTTGATGTTAATAGACTTTCCATTTAGAAATATGCATATTTTTAAGATTGAGGTGAAATTTCTGATATACTTTTTGCAAACTACAAAATATACGCTTCATTCATTTGCTTATGCAGAATAGATGAGTCTAGTCAAATGTTACTCCCCATTACCAACGAAGCCTCCTAGTAATTAAAAGAAATGCGCAAATGAAGGAGAAACATTGGAATAGTGGATGAATGACTTAAGTTGAATTGACACGATTGAATTGTAAATGACAGAGAAGAACACACTAACTACAATATCAGCAAGCAAATTACATTCAGTACAAAACAAATTATGCATAAGAGCAAAAGAAATATTTGCGGTCTCGAATGTTTGTGTTTTCCGCTCATTTCTTGGTTTCTATACTTATTATTTCTTCGACACTAGAACACTGCTTCTGAGTGTTATGGACGTGTCAAATTATCTGTCAAAACATTTGCAACATTGTTGCGTTTTTCCCTTATTGGTTTACTTTACTAAGTGTATATGCGATGAGTGCACTTCGAAGAAATACTTTGTATTATTTTTGGTGTCTTGTGGGAATCCTTCATCTAGAATCAAATATCATAATGTCTATATTGAGCTGAGTAAAAATCTAATTGTAATTCCTAATACTGTTTAATTTAACTATGATTTCTAGGCAATCAAAATTAAGGGATTTGATCAACCAATAAGAATGGGCTTTTTTTAATTTGTTCTCTCTGTCGCTCTCTCTTACTCTCATGTAGTTTAGCATTCAGAATCATGGACGAATGCGCCATCTACCTATCTATCTGTTAGATCATGCTTCCAGAATCAAATCTCAATGCATTTCCTCCCACAAAACCAACAAAAATTCCTCTGAGTGGAACCACAATACATTGTATAAGAATACTTTGCGGAGTATAATTATGCAAGAGTATCAATTTGCTTCTTGGCCGGCTGTCAAATGTCACTCTGGATAATAATATTCCCTTTGATGATGGAAGCAATGAGCTGCATGACATTGTTGGGGGGTTAGCGGATGTTGTTGTCGGTTTTGTTGGCTGTCAAGCTGGTTTAAATCGAATGCATAAAAAATATTGGTTCTCGACCTGAGCTAGGAGGAGCTGCTTATTAGCCTTAATTGTAAGTTGATGTTTCTACAAAAAAAAAAAAGTCATTAGCAACATTGTATTGTATGCACTCAGCTGCATAATTGTGGAAATGCACCTGCATTACATTCGAACATTAACTACAATGTACAATTTATGCGCTACTATCGTTTATATACAATGATTCATCATTTTCATTTATTTAATCTTTTTCTTTCATTTTTTCTTCATGTTAGACTCACTGACCAATTTAATTTCAATCTTTCAGATATGAAATGAATTTTTAAATAATATCAAAAGATAATTGGAGTGTTGCATATCATACATCGTAATTACAAAACTGTTTGGTTTTCCTTTAATTTTATGATCCGCCAAGCACGTCATTTGATATCTTATTTTTCAAAGGGTTCTGAATTGTAGTAAATCTTCTTTGCGTTTTTTTTTTATTTGGGAATATGCTAAGCAGAATTGCTTCTAATGAGCTTAAACTAATGCTGAGGTTATCTTCATTTCTGAATAATTTGAAATTTCAAAAATAATTAATGTCATAATGATTTTTTCTAAAGATTTTATATAAATGTTTAGTTCAATGATAAGATTCAATTCTTTGAAATTTTTTGTATACCTTATCATTTTTTAAATTTATTTTTGAAAAGATTTTATTGTTTGTCATATAAGCAATTATTTTTTAAAAAATAACAAAAATAAAAACACATTTTGTATGTGAAAATTTTAAGATTTCTCAGATTTGTTAACACAAAATATTATTTAAAAAATTATAGTTTTCTTATATTTATAAGTAAATAATATTGAAATTTTAAAATGTTTATCAAACTATTATTGATGCAATATTTTAGGCTTTTAAATATAATTAATAATAAAACTACAAATTTAAAAATCTTGAAGTATTTTAATTCTTTTTATTATTTTTAATGTTTTTAAAAAAAATCTGCTTTTAAATCTACATTAATTTTAATCTTAAATATTTTTTTAAAATTTATGCAATATTTTAAAAATTTAAAAATAAAACAACAACATTCAAATTCTAAAATACTTTTGTATTATTTTTAATGTTTTCAAAAGATGTAAATTTTTTTATGAGAATGTTGCTTTCAAATGTACATTCATTTTAATCTTTAATATCTTTTTAAAATGTTTGCAATATTTTAAGCTTTTAAATATTTTATTATATTTTTTTTAAATCTTTAATAGCTGTTTTAAAATGTTTGTAATATTTTAAGCTTTTAAATATTTTAAATAATTAAAATTAAAACTACATATTTTATATTCTTAAATATTTTAATTTTTGTATTATTTTTAATGTTCTCAAAATATGTAAATCTTTTATTGTTTCTGAAAATTCTGCTTTTAAATCTGCATTTATTTTAATCTTAAAAATATTTTTTTAATTCATAACTTTTTATTCGATATAAAAATTTAAAATAAAAAATGGTAATCATTTAATTAATGTGATTATTACAAAAAAATCTTAACATTCTGTTTTTAAATATGTATGTAATTTTGTATCATACCTTTTTTTTTAAATTTACTTCTTCTAAACTTAAAATCTTAAAATACAAATATAAAAAATAATCAAAATTTATTTGTTTCTTGTTTTTAATTTTTCAAAAAAGAAGAAAACTTCTTTAGAAGGATTTACTTTTGTTTTATTCCTAAGCTTAACAACATTTGAAAAATTTATTAAAATTGTATTATCCATTTTAAATTTTGTTTTTAAATTTCAAAAATAATACAAGAAATTAAATTGGTATTTTTTAAATTTATTTATTGAAATAAAAATACATATTTTTAATTTAAATAACCATGAAGTATCTTATATTTTTTTTTTAACATTTTGATTATTATATATAAATTTATAACGGTAACAAGAATTTTAAAAAATTTAAAAAAATTAAGAATGTAGATTTTCGTTTAAAATCTAAAAATTCACAAAAATCTTCCATCATAATTATTAAACAATTTTGATGATATATAAATCTTTATAGTTATAAAAATAATTATCGTTTTGTAAACAATTTTTTAAATAAATATATAAAATATTTGTTTTTAAATATTATATTTTTATTATTTTTTTAAATTAATTTAATCTCAAAAAACATTTAACTTAATCTTTTTTTTTAACTTAACAAAATATTTAGTATTATTTTTTTTAATGATATTTTAAAATATTAAAAATTAAAAAAAAGCTTCCCAGGTCTCATAAAGTCTTTTTATATAAGAAGGCTTTAAATGCCTCAAAAAGGCCTTTTTTTTAAATATAAAAAAGGCTTTTTATAATCATTGGGATAAAATAGGCCTTAACGCCTGAGACGTAGCGACTGATGATTTATGACTTGAGTCAAAAATTACTTTGAAAATATGAAATAGTATCCATGAATTAGGATCCTTAGAACAATTAAATAACATCCAACAGAAATGAAACTATGGCCGAATTGATGAAATTGAACCTGAAAATTATTTCGTATCATAAGTTTGGATGAAAATTCATCTAAACAAAACTAAAGAATGTTCGATTGTTTTTCTGTTTTTACGATATAAAAATAATTTGAACCAATACAAATAACTCGAAAAACTCAATAGGATACAATAAAAATTAAACAATTCCTATTGGTTCTTTAAACTCCTTCATTTTGATTGGCTGAGAATCACAACTAAAGCGAACAAAGCTCGAAAGTATTCGGGATTAGAATAAGAGTCTTACTAAAATCAATACTATTATTTAAGTTGATGAATTTTACATATGAAAACTAGTTGAATATAAACTTTAAAAAATGATTAAAACTTACTAATTTTTATCAGCGAAAGAAACTAAAAAAATATGTTGAATTTTTTTAAATAAAAAAATACAATAAAAATTGCTATTGGTTATTTCAAACTTCTTAATTCTGTTTGTTTTATAATTTGTTTGGATTCCACGCTTTTCTTTTTTTCGCTGCTTGAGACTTTAATTATAAAAAAATGATTTTGTAGAATGGAAGACAAGAAATGATACAAATCGTTTTAATAAGTTCTCTTTTTCTAATTTACAAACAAAATATATTTTAATTCAAATAATGAGTTTTGAAATTAGAATTTGAAAGACTAAATTGACTTCAAAGAATGGCGCCACCATCTATAGAATCTTTACTTATTAACAAACTTGTCTATGGGATTGAGTTTTATCTTGTCTCTCTAGAGAACGACTAATGGATTAAATATATATTATATAACTTTTTTAAGAATGACTAAAGTAAGACTTTCTTGACAATGATCGATTTCTTTCTTTAGCCAGATGAGGGGCGCCACCATCTATAGAATTCTTACTTATTAACAAACTTGTCTATGTCATTGAGTTTTATCTTGTCTTTCTAGAGAACGACTAAAGGATTAAAGACTTTTTTAGAATTACTAAAGTAAGACTTTCTTGACAATGGTCGATTCTTTACCCAGAGAAGGGGCGCCACCATCGCTAATTTTGTCATTACTTTTATAAATATAGTTTATTTTACTCACCCCTTTCTATTTACTCAACAATTTCAAAGCAAATTAAACGACAAAAGAAGCAATATTGCAATTATGAAAATATTCAAGAACAATAAATACCAAAAATTAATTAAATTTAAAGACAATACCTTGCAATTCGAGTATAATTATAAATTCAAAAGATAACGATTAAGCAATTAATAATAATTATATTTCCATTCTTGTCTCGTTTCAGTAAGATGTCCAAAGCCGTTAAATGAAAGGTAAATGTTCAGTTATTTCTTTTGAAAAAATACATTAATGGCCAAACAAAACAGATAGAATTCACTTAATACAAAACATAATAAAATTATTCAATTCAACCCCATGGTAGCTCTTATGTGTCGTCGTTGCCGAATTCTAGTCAAAGTAGTAGAAACATCAGAATAGGAAGACGAAAAAAAGCAGGCTGAACATAATATCTCTTAATGTCTTTTCATGTCGACGGGGTGTCTGGAACCCTATTTTTATATAGTATTTTGTACATTTCGAATTTCGATGGAAGAGGGTTGGTTTCGGTTATGAAGTGTACTATACTGTACTGGGTAGAGTGAGAGTAGTGTTGCTGCTTTCATGCCTTCCATCCGTAGTCGTAGTCCTAGAAAGTAAAGTAGAAAATACAATTATTTCAATATCTCTTATTTTCCACCATGTCATACTTCCTCTCATAAACAAAATAAAATTATGTTAACATTATTTTCGTTCTCTGATGTTGTTTGTTGCCTGCTGCTAGCTCTCTTCCATGTACTTACTCTCTCCGACAACATTTTAATATTATACATATTTTCTCTTTCTCTGAACACTATTTTAATGCATATTTTTTAAGTTAACTCAAACAGAAAATCGGCTAGCCAAAAAGGCGGCCATTTGAACATCAGTTAATGAGTTCTACGTACTATGGACTTTTGTAGTATATTCTTTGATTTGGAGTTAGACTTTTCTATTACTTATGTTTGTTTTAATTTGAATTTTCAGAAAAAAAAACTACGAACCACTTCGTTTCTTCATAATCTACAAATCATTTGCCGACCTCGCCTTCACCTAACATCATTGAAAGCGATTTTCTTTCAACGAGTTTTACGGTATTCGTATATCAGAAAACCTCCAGGTGAGATCGCCAATTTATTTTGTATATTTCGGAGAGTATTTTTTTTATGTTATGTTGAACTCCAGGCAGGATCGCCAATTTATGTTGTATCGCTGGCCACTTTTATTATGAAGTGAGTACCGATGGACTTTTTTTACCACTTTTGTAGTCTTTGATTTGAAATTGGTAGGACTTTTAACCTTTATGTTATAACATCCTCATTTGGATTTCGTCTTGTCTGGTTTTTCAAATTGTCAGAATTCCAGCCCATTTTAGGTCTTCCCTGCTTTCTGTTTCCCTGTCGTTTAGAGAAATTGCAGGAACGATCTCATCCATCCGATCTCATTCATCTTCTGGACTATCGAGGCTAGTTCTCTGTTGTATCTACATCTCCAAATATCATGGATACAGACTGCTCTAAAGATCATTCTTAGAACGCTTCGTTCTTGCAGTCAGCAGCTGTCAAATCCTACGTTTCGGATATATATATGACGACTGGGAGGATTAGTGAGTATAGTCCAGAGTTTTTTCCAGTATTCTTCTCAATTTGACAATCTGATCTGTTGTTGATTTTCCCGGCCTGAAACCACACAGCTAGTTTCCGATTAAATTATCCAGAAAATGATGGAGAAGATCTTGTATCCGATGTTCAGAATGCTAATGCCACGGTAATTATAAAAGAGGGTTCGGTTATCCTTCTTGAAAATTGAATGAATCCAACTTTCACTACGATCTGATGGATATCATCGACACCTTTTCCCCTCCTGACTTATATAGCCCGGTGGGTAAGTTATCAAGTCGAGCACTCTTGTTGTTCTTCAGGAGCTTTATTGCAATTCGGATTTCCTCGATAGTAGGTGTTTCAACCATATTTCGTAAATAAGGGGTTTCTCTAGAGCAGCCATAGATTACTCAGTGGCTGCCTCTCCAGTTAGCGTTTCCCGAAAATATTCTGCCGATCTTGCCATCGCCACATTGGAATGTGACTGGCTTGGGTAAGCTTCGACGGTTGTTTATTCTATTGTAGAATGTCTTTATTTTTCCGGTATCCTTGTAGGTACCACTTATTATCATATTCTTCGACGCAGCAAAACTATGACAAATCCATTATCGGTCGTCTTATTATCTGCTTGGCATCTTCGTGTTCTTGGCTTTGGGGGTTGCCCTGGCCACGGTTCCTTCGAAGATTTGTTCACTACCAATTTGAGCTTTTAGGTCGCCTAATACCAGTTTAGTTAGTGTCGTAGCTTGGGCAGCTTTTATAAGCAAATTGATCAAAGAAACCTTCACATCTGGATATTTTTCGACGTCAGTTCTTAATTCTTAATCCCAAAGGTTCAAATACGGAAAAAAAAAAAAAATGTTAATATATACGTCGAACCTCCTTCTCTTGACAGCTATTCCGAAATGACATCACTAAACCAATCACAGATTAATAGTATTGCTCCATTTACCTAACGTCTTCCTTTGACAATATTTTATATAGAGAATTATAATTAAACAAATCTAAGCTTGAATTCATAAATTATTAAAACAAGTAGTCTGTGAAATGTTATTGATTTTGTTGATGTTTTCAAGTATGACTTTCTTACAACTAATTTGTCCAAATCTATTCAAAACCTGAGCTGCTGCATCTTTATTTTCACTATATCATATATGACAAAAATGAAAGCCTAAACAAAAATTTACCTCGAAAGCAATTTGAAAGAATACATACATATCATGATTATACGATCCAGAATTTGTCTCGATTTGCGGTCTCAGCTTTACTTTAGAGATGGACGATCAGTCATCGAACTCAGCTATACCTAACCTAACCTATTAAAATTCTTTTTCCGATTATTCTAGACATGTCTGGCGTACTTGTTATTTATAGCCACAAAAGTAAGTAACTTACGCTTTTTAATAACATACATATGTGGCAGAAGCTCCAAAACTTCAAATTATGTGGGTTAAATACTTACAAATGTGGGAAAAATAGATACGTTTTTTGTTTACCCACGAAAGTTAGAAAAATACCTACGCTTCGTAATAAGAGAAATACCCCCATGTAGCAATGGAATTCTAAAGAGTCTAAAAAGACAAATTTGTCCACGTTTTAGAAGGTCCTCCTTAACGTAGGACATATGAATTTACTTCATCCAGAGATGTTTTCTTCTGGCAAAGTAGGGATGTTATTCTTGAATGTAAGGTTCTGTGTTTGTCATTATGAGACTTTACATTTATTATATAGTCTCATCAGCTTATCTTTAAACAAGATTCTATATTTATGTGTTACGACTTAAGAATTGGAGATTGTCTTGTCATGTTGGTCAAACGATTGTCTTGGGACTAAAAATTGTCTTCAGTGAGAACATGTTTAGGAGGAACTTCAAATGATGTGGGTAAAATACTTATGATGAAGGAGATTTTCCTATAGACATTGAATCTTTACTTACTCATGTAAGAGTTTTTCCTATAGATGTAAGGGTTTGGAGCCTTACTTACTCATGAAAGAGTTTTACTTTCTGATGTACGTGATTTCTTTATAGATATGAGAGCTTCAGGAAGAGTAGGAATTTCACCTACAAATGTGAGAGCTTTACTTAGTCATGTAAGAGTTATTCCTTTGGATATGGAGTTTTACTTACTGATATAGCAGTTTTACCTATTTATGTAGGAGTTTTAACTACAGATGTAAGGGTTTGGACCTTTACTTACTCATGTAGGAGTTTTACTTACTGATGTAANCAGGAAGAGTAGGAATTTCACCTACAAATGTGAGAGCTTTACTTAGTCATGTAAGAGTTATTCCTTTGGATATGGAGTTTTACTTACTGATATAGCAGTTTTACCTATTTATGTAGGAGTTTTAACTACAGATGTAAGGGTTTGGACCTTTACTTACTCATGTAGGAGTTTTACTTACTGATGTAAGGTTTTTCCTACAGGTGTAGAGATTTTAGCTGCTTTATTTTTTGTGTAGGAGCTTCTACTACAAATAAGCCATATATACCCACAAAAAAAAAGAACACATCTAGAATTAAAAGAAAAAGAGAACCAAATTGGAAAATATTGCATTAAAAAAGTACCCCAAAAATCGTATTTGAAAAATGTATTTCAATTTCAGTGACATGAAATCGAAAAATAAAGAACGTCGCTTGAAATAAAGAAGCAAATATTTGATTCTTCAAAAACTATTGAGAAAGTGCTGTTGAAAAAGAGAGAACGTATATGATTCATCAAAAAACGATTGAAGAGGAATACTTTGAATACAGAGCTTCAGTGAACTATACAACAGATCTTTTAAAATTTTAATTAAATATTTGAAATTCTTGATTCTCTTAAAATGAATTACTAATTCCTGACTCATTTTCTGAATAGATATTTTCCAAATTTCATTTTTTCAAGGTTCTGAACAGGTTCTTACATATTTTTTCTTTGAATTTTTAGATTCATTTTATGTTGTGTGTAGTACTAAAGCAACTTCCTCTCAAATACTTTCAGAAGATTTCTGTCTGATTCTGATAATGCCCATATACCAGAACAGGTAAAATGAGGATCCAGTAGATGTTTAGTTTAGTGTTTTTCCGGATGAATCTCGATCTTAACATTCTACTTATCTACTTAGCAAGCATGATCCTTTCGTAGTGTCGTTTTGATTGTTAACTGAAGACCCAAGATACGTGAAATCCTTTACTGATTCATTGGATTAACTATTCCCTTTTACATTAATCCTAAGTACACTCTTTTTAGTTTCTTGATCGACATTCAGTCGGGCAATATAACTAATATATTTTTAATATAACTTTAATATATCTTTTTCTTTGTAAAACGCCCATCACAGAAATTAGACGTTAACTTTCTTCTTATTTCATATTAAACTTGTCTGGATTACATGAATTCTGTTCCTTGATTCTTGAGGAATAATTAATATAAAAAAAAACTAAATTCATCAGTGATATTAAGGAATGTTTGCTTCCTATGTGGCCTACACAAGGAATATGTACTATACACATTCAAAAATAGTTACAAATGATAATCATTATAAATATGTAAATCACATGTATTGAATATGTACAACACTATTTAAAATGTGTACGACACTCATTCAAATATGAACCATATATATTATTTTGATCAGTTCTCAATACACATTTATTATGTAGAAAGAAAATTTCCTACAAAAAATTCTGACGTGTGCACTGAGGATCGAATTCAGAATCGTCGGACTGGAAGGCGAGAGTGCTAGCACCTTCACCAACCAACTACCCATTTTTAACCATAGACATTTATAAATGTTGTTTAATTTTCAAATTGAGAAATAAAATTCTTTCATATAAATGAATTAATAATGCTCCTTAAGGAAATGTATATATGAAATATTTATAATGAAATATTTATATATAAATTAAAAGTTACAAAACCCCATTGTATAATCAAAACCGAAATATAATAAACCATATATAGCAACAATCATAAACAATGATTATTATAATATCGCGGTGGTTCTCCAATAGATATTATGAAATATGACTTTTATTTGACGTCTGATTGACATTTGACAGATGTATATGAGTTGAGTTGCCCATACTATGCTATGGATAAATCTAATTTACCGTACTACTCTGTTGCCGTGGTGTTATTATTGCTGCTGCTATAGTTACTTGATTCTCATCCATCAAAAGACTGGTAAAAGAAAACAAAACATTTTCATATCGTTCATTTAATTTGTTCTCATTTTGGCGTTAAAAACGAAAGATTAATGTTTCTTTTTTTCTTTGTCTCTTTTTTTATTCTATTGAAGTTTTAATGATAGATTGTGTCACTTAAAATATTTGGCTAATTAATTGACTAATTTTGTCTTCTTGTTTCCCTTTAATTAATTTGTGGGAAAAGGGTGATTATGGGTTTTACGTTAGACTGATTCTTAGAAATATGAATCCTTTGATTAATTTGTTGACTAATTGGACTTTTGAATTAAGTTATAATGAAGATTTTCTTGTGTGTATATAGATTTTTCTATAAAGTAAAACTGAACTCCAGGAAATGCATTGTGAGATATTGATTTTCCGTCTATCTTTAAGTTAAAGATTATAACTGGATACTGGTTTGTCTTAACTTCTCAGGAATTCTTCATTTGTTTTTTCAAATGAGAATATTTGTATTGGTTTTCATATATACATAAATATAAATGCGATTAGCGTATCTGATAGAATTATCGCCATCAACTCTGACGATTCAGAGTTCGATTCTTAGCTTTCATAAGAAGCTTTTTTTTTTATGTGAGTCGGAGATAAAGCCGGGCGACTTCTCATCATTTCGATGCCGTTAAAGAGGAATACATAGTATTTTTAAGTCAAATTTATTCCTGGTGAACAATTTTGACAACGAGGAGTTTGAAGATTTTGTTGAGACTTATAGTGTCTGCAAAGTAATGCAATAGAAAGTACTAGGCCAATAAATCTTGAGCACTATGTAAAAGAAACTGCAAACAAAAAAAACCAGAACAAGTCTGAAAACTTGTTTTAAATTAATGCAAATAAAACACTTCCCAAAATACAAAAATATGTTCAAGAAAAACTGCTAAACTTTTCCATACTACAAAGAGCATATCCTCCTCCAAGTTTGATAAACAAATCGAATAATCTTTGTCGATTTTTTTAATGAATGAATGATTTATATAGATTGTTTGATTAATTTTTGTATACTTTTATATTTATTACTAAAGGTGTTTTGGAATTCGAACAATATTAAATTTTTCTTATTATTTTAATTTTTGTCTTATTATTTTTGTATGGTATTTATTGTTTTGCTTATAGATCTTTTTTATATTTATGTAAAATTTTCTGTAATATAAAAACCTTTAAAAAATCGCCTTCAAACCCGAACTACTAAAATTGTATTTATTTCTAACACCACTTTCGTTATGGATCAGCTTTTGGAATTTTCGAATAATATATTCCCATAAAGGAAATATAATTTGAATGCACTTCCATACATTTCAGATACCCGTGCTCCTATTAAAAAATCTTCTTCATCTTCCAGTTGTGCCCATATTCCATAATCCTAAATATCAATACTTTAAAGAAATGCATTTCCTTTCGTTTAACACGTAAGCCTTCGTGTAACGTTACAAAAAGTATTCTGCCTTCTTCCTTTTCCCACTAAGCCCATATTTCGAATGATTCTAAACAAAAATGCTTTATAAAACAAAATGATAACAAACAAACTTTACTTTACTTCAAAAACGTAGCATAAGCTTTCTATAGCGTCTTAAAAAGTAGTCTATCTTTCTACCTTCGTAAAGATGTCAATATTTTCAATATCAATAGTATAAAAAATAGCAATTTCCTCTTAATTCATCAAAAACGTAACATAAGCCTCAACGTAACGTTACAAAAAGTACTCTATCTGTTTCCTTTGTAACGATGCCCATATTTTCAATATTGTTATTATAAAAAAGTGAAATTTCTTCGTTTATTCATCAAAAAACGTAACGTAAGCCTTCACGTAACGTTACAAAGAGTAGTTTATCTCTTTCCTTTGTAACGATGCCAATATTTCCAATATCATTATTACAAAAAACAGTGATTTCGTCCTTAATTCATTAAAAACGTAACGTAAGCTTTCTCGTATCGTGTTAAAAAGTAGTCTATCTTTCTTCCTTCGTAAAGATGTCAATATTTTCAATATCAACAGTATAAAAAACTGCAATTTCCTCTTAATTCATCAAAAACGTAACGTAAGCCTTCACATAACGTTACAAAGAGTTGTTTATCTCTTTCCTTTGTAACGATGCCAATATTTCCAATATCATTATTATAAATAACTACAATTTCTTCATTAATTCATCAAAAACATAACGTAAGCCTTAACGTAACGTTACAAAAAGTTGTTTATCTTTTTCCTTTGTAACGATGGAAATATTTTCAATATCATTATTATAAATAACTGCAATTTCTTCGTTAATTCATCAAAAACATAACGTAAGCCTTAACGTAACGTTACAAAAAGTAGTTTATCATTTTCCTCATTCATATTTTGTCCATATTTTCTATTACCCTACCCCAATAAACACCTTGGTGTAGGAATAATCGTATTGACTTCCACTCTGACAATCTTAGGTTCAAATCCCGACATTTAAAAAAAAAATTAAAATATATTTTTCATTATTAAGAGTTAGTTTCACTTAAATCAAAAATAAACTGTGATCTCCAATTACAGCAAAACCAAACAATATCTAATTCCATCTAATTGTAGTGACTGTCATTCAAAGCCATTACATTTTCACTACATAAATTATTTAAGAGAGGCGTTTTTTTTTTTTTTTTCAATTATCCCCAACCCTTAGCTAGCTAACAGTCAGCTATCAAAATTAATTGAATCTACATCATAAACTAAAAAATGACTTTCCAATAGTCAAGTCATTTTTTATTGAAGGAACTCAATTTAATGTAATTGAAATCCTCGTCCTCCCCGACTTCTCTCCTTTTTTCTACCTATATATGTAGCTGACTGCGACACAATCGAAATGGTCAAAATGTAATTAGTTTTCATTCATAAAATAGTACAGACACACTAACAAAAGCTTCACCATCAAATAGCCATGATATCAACCATCCAGTCAGCCTGAGTCAATGGGAGGATGAGGAGCGAAGTTATATGAATGCAATCGTAGTGATAGCTGGAATGTAATTGTAACGAACGAAGCTGTAGACTGTAGAGCAAAGAAGAGACAGACAGAGAATGTTAACCTGAATTGGTATAAAATTGCCTGTGAGACAGTCTGTGAACGGGTTGGATGGTGGATGGATTAAGAAGGTTGTGAAGAGGAATTTCTTTACACTGCTTATTGAAGTTTAAGGGATTATTTTTCGTTTCTTAATTAATTAAATTTTGATTATAAAGTTTCCTAACTAGCTTGATAGTGATTCCTTTATTGTATTGTCAAAGTAATTTCTTTTCCTTTGATTTACGGACAAGGATGGCGTGTTATCAAAGTCTTGGAGGATTTATTTTTACAATGAACAAAAAGCTCTGGAAATTGGAAAATTCTGAGATTATTATTTTATTGTATTGAAAAGTTTCTTAAGTACATCTTCTTTGTTCAAGTTTCTTCACTGCGAAAAAATCATTTTTCTATGAGTTTGATTTTGTTATTAAAAAAAGGTACTATTGTTAAGTTCTTGAAACAAGAAATTTATGATTTTATACGGTTGGCACTCCCGCCTTATACTCTGACGATACTCTGAGTTTGATCCTCAGTGCGTATGTAAGCATTTTTTTTTTTTTTTGGTATGAAGTGTTCTTTAATGTGAGTTGGACGTCCGTTATTTCGATGTTGATGACATAAAAATGTACCTATAACACAGTCGTTAAAATAGCTGTATCACTGACTATATTCAGATGAAGAGGGAAAACTAAAACACTGATGTAGAAAAGCAGCAAATATTCCTAATATCCTTAATACCTCACAGTCGTCTGAGGAGCTGATTATCAGTGTAAAGAAGAACAAGACTTCAGTGTCATCTCAAGCTAAGTCGCCATCACAACTGTTATATCTTCAACTTCAATTCCTGTAAGAGCATCACAAACTGTGACGGAATCCATGATATTGAATTTCCGATAGTTCTGCTTTCTATTTAATTTTTTTCGTCAAGAGTTGGTATCGATATTTCCAACGATCATGTTCTCAGGTATATAAAGAAAAAGATACCTGAAGCAGAAAATGTCACTGTTTATTTTTAAGAGATCCAGGGACTTACATCAATCTTCAATAACAATAACATCTGAAACTTCTATCACCAATAACTCTACATCATTTTCACCAACTCCTTTATTATTGGATGTAATTTCTAAGTCAACTTCAAAAGGTCGTTTCAGACCTTGATGACTCACATAGATGAATTGCGCTGTGGCTTAGCATCAAACACTTCAGATGCTTTATGTCAATGGGTATAAGCTTTTCAGAAATGCTAGACTCTGGAAGTGTATTGGAATCTATATCTCAAAAATAAGTACAAAGCCAGAGTTTTATCAAAGTTATTATCATCTACCAATCTTCTACGTGGATTTATATATCAACACACTTAGTCAATTTTTTAATGACATGAACATCTACTGTGGTCAATTTCAACATATCATTGTTTGTGGTGATTTCAACATTAACCTACTAATATATACAAATCCACAAACGAAACTTAAGTAGATTCCGCTGAAAGGATTGACATCGACCATCTTTCTCTCTTCAGAACGTAGTTGTTCTGCGTCTCGTTGGACCATATCTAGCCATCTTGTTCTTGTTCTAAGACGTTTTGTGCGTATCTTTTGAACAACGTCTGCATGTTGGTGAAATTCGCCACTCACCGTTTTCTCGTATGGGTCCGAAGGTCATACGAAGTATCTTCATCGTCGGATAATGTTAAATTCCAGCTCTCATTTGTCGAAGTGTGAATATCTTGTCAGTAGTAGACTTTTCTGGCATAAAACCACAAGAATTGATGGATGCAAGAATTTTGTAGACAATGTTCGAAGGCTTATTCCTCTGTGGTTCTTACGTCGCGTCGATCGCCTTCCTTATTGATAGATGCTGGTATTCCAATCTTCTGGCATCTTTTCTTCGTTCCAGATCTTCACCAGGAGCTTGTGGAAATCATCTCCAACTGATTTCAGTAGCTCTGCAGGAATGCCATTTCTTGCTTTTCTTGTTCTCCATCCTCTGGATCGCCTCATCTCATCTCTTGCAAGGCTGTGATGTGTGGCTTGAAATCTCGTAGGACGTTCATCAAATCTTGTCTTGTTCCTGTTCTGTTCAGGGTTCGTAAGTTCCAAGAACATATCTTTATCTCGTAGTCCATAACATTTCCTTGTCGATATATTACGTACGTATATTCAATTAGAGGCTTGAATTTGTCAATACGTAAGTTCCCACTCACTTCCAAGGTGTATTGGAAGTTATTGTTTCCGTAGTATGTCTTCAACATTTAAGTCGACTGACATTTCTGAAAAATATCTTAACAAGCGATTTGAATCCAGAAAATATCTCTAAACACATACCTGAGGCTTTTCTCTTTTACAATAAAACTCAAGCTAGGTCTTAATTCTTCAACTTTATAGAGGTTGGAAGAGTTTGGCGGTTATTTTGAAATGTTGAGTGAATTAGTTCTGATATGAACGAGGTTTTTTTCTTATTTTGAAAGGATTCTTGGTTTTAAGATGACTTTTGTTTGGATTTTGAGGATTTTCAATGGTCTTTGATGATTTCATTGAGTTTTTAGATATTAAAGTTGTAGGGATTTTGTTAGGATTTTGGATGATTTTGGACTAATGTGTACAATATTTTGTCTTTACATGAAGTTAGCACTAAATACATAGCACCTTCCAATTTAACTTACATTTCAAGCACAAGAATTCATTCCTTTTCACTCTCATGGAGGCATCTTGGCCTCAAGGATGTGTAGTGCTAGCTTTGATGCTTAATTCTCAGACGTCTGATAGCTTAATATTTTATAGAAATGTCAATTCAAGTCGTCTGACATCTTAAACTCCATAAACTACTCGAAGGGTTTCTAAATTGGAACTGGATTGCTGGAGTGTTCTTAAGATAGAACCTTAGCTGTCATTTAAGGACAGATTTCAGGGATTCTTGGCAAGTTGGATGCCTAAGAATTGTGGTTTGATCAGAATTCTTAGCAAGTGGGCTCTCAAAGGAGCAGGAGAGAAGCTAAACTTGAAGTTAAACACGTTGGACCTATTACTATCATTCTGTGTTTAATATAATACAATATTATTTTGATTACCATAACCTACGAATGATACAAGTAGAAATGCGCTTACATTAATTTTCTATTTAAAATTAATTTATTATATTTATTAACATAAACTGCGAATTGTACGAGTTGAAATCCGGTTGATGTCCTCGCTTCGGTGGTTGTGGTAGGATGAAGAGGTCGTTGTCTGAGGTTTGTCTTATATATATAAAAATTCATTTAATAAAACCTATATTCGAAAAACTATATAATAACTCTTAAATCTGAAATTTTAAAAATATCTTTTTTCCATTGATATTACTATAGCTATATTTTAATCCCTAAAAACTCTCATTTTCCACATTCCATTCCAATTGAAATACAAAGTGTCTTAAAACCCAGACACACAACAGACGACAACGATTATTTGTTTGGTACTTTCTCTACAGCTTTTTATACATTTTTACGAGTTGAAAATAGGATATTTTTCGTTTCGTCGGCTTTCATAGTATTTATCGTATTTGTATATAGTTTTCGAGTAGTAGTTGTAAAAAATAGTAAGCACAGATTTACCCCTCCTATCCCTTTTCCGTAATTTATTGTAAAAAACTATTGATTTTTTTTTGTCCTTTAGGTAGGCATCTGGGGTAGGTTAAAAGGTCGAAGACCTTGCACCTTTCATTCATTCTTAAACAAAAAGGATTCATACTCGAATAGAGGAAAATTAAGTTAGTCAACCGCAACGAATATAGAAATCATATTAAAATAAAATGAGACACGAATTTTTTATCCATCACTTGGTTTTTCCATAGAAGAAAAAAATAGCGTGTTTTTATGGAGGGAAAATATATAAATAACATTGCGTTTATTATGTGCTTCTTTGATGCAAGTCGGCCGTCTTTCAAACAATTCCAAAGGTTTCAACCACCGAAACACCCACCCAAATCACCAGACAACATATGATTTTTGGATTTTAATTATTTCCTTTGCGCTCTTCCATATCATGATTTATATCCATAAAAGAGCACTGAACCAGAAGCACTTTAAATGATGATTATCTCTTGTTTAAGGTAACTATTTATATATTGTTCAAACATTTTATCCAATTGACTTGTTAGAAGGGGTTTTTTACTTGGTTGCTTGCTGATTTTTATGTTCTTCTTCCTTTTAATTAACGTTCATTGCTTTTGGAGTTTAAGAGCAATTCATCTCATAGAAACATGATCCTTGAATCAAACGGTTATTATTAAATCTTATACTGGAACTGAAAGGAATGAAGATATTTTCTGAGGTGGTAATAAACTTTGTCTTCTTATCCTACTTTCTTTCATACCTGAGAAACAATGGAAGTACTTTACTCAATGTTGATGGAAAAATAATTATCTAATCTGAAGGAACTATAGATATCTTATCTTAAGAACTTATTATATTAATTTTTTTTTAAGATGTATTATTTTATGGAGATTAATAGCTTTATAATTTTTAAAACTTTTGAATTGAAGTTTAAGATAAGAAACAAAAATCATAAAGGAATGTCCTTTTAATTTTTTACAAGAAATTGAAATGAAAACTTCTTAAAAAATCATAAAGGATTATCCTTTTGCATTTTTTACAAAAAAAATTGTAAAAAAGGGTTTTTTATAAAAACTTCTTAATTTAAACAATTTAAAGACTTTCTAAAAGAAAAGTTTTGTTAAAAAGGCAGACTTTTACTTTTCAGTACAAAAAATCACAAAAGTATATCACAAAGGTATATCCTTTGCAACTTTCTAAAAGACAAATTATGTTTAAAAAATCTAAATTCTACTTTTCAGCACAAAAAATCACAAAAGATATGTTTTTGTATTTTTTACAAAAAAACAAAATTTGTAAAAAATGTATTGTTTTTTATGAAAACTTCTTAATTTAAACAATTAAAAGACTTTGTAAAGGAAAAGTTGCGTTAAAAAAGGCCAAATTTACTTTTCAGGACAAAAAATCAAAAAAGAATATCCTTTTGGATTTTTTACAAGAAATTGAGTAAAAAAAGTATTGTTTTTTGATGAAAACTTCTTAATTTAAAATTAGAAAACAAACTTTGAAAAAATGCTAGATTTTTTTGTTTGCAAATAATTAAAATTTGAACATAGTATTAAATTTGATGTACCTTTTTATGGTTAAACAGATAGAAAAGTTATAAATTAAAAAAAGATTTAAGATTAAAATTTACATATTTTGAATATTTTAAGAATTTAAAACAAAATACTTTAAGATCTCAATAATATTTCAATTAGTGAGAATTATTTTAAATTAAAATATTAAATTTCTTTTATAAAAATGTTAAAACAAATTAAACATTTTAAATTAAATAAACTTTAAAAACAAAATTTAAAAGTGAAATTAAAAGTAATTTATAGAATTTTGAAAAAATATATATAAACCATAAAAAAAAATCATTTATAAATTAATTTGAATATTTTTCACTGTTTTTGAAAATAATAATACAAGTTGAACTTTTAAGGTAAAATAAAATAATAAATAGCAATTTAAAAGAGAAAAATATGACATTTTTTAAAATTAAACTATAAAAAACACATTAAACTAAATTGAAAAAACTTGTCTAATTTTAAAAGTTTGAAAATAAAATGTTGAAAAAATTTAATTAAATAAACCTATAAATAAATTGAAAGATTATTTATTCACTGTTTAAAAATGTAAGACATGTTTTTTAAATATTTAACAAAGAACATTGATTTTAAAAATTATTCAGATTTTTGGTTTAAAACGAAAATGTAATTTCAGAAATATTGTTGCAATCTCCAAGTTAAAAAAAACAACAAACAATTTAAAAAATTTTAATTATATTATTTTTTTAATGTTGAAAATAATACAAATCAATTATTATAAAATTGTACGTTTTTTAAAATTTTTACAATTCGGAATAAAACAAAAAATGTTTTAAAAAATAATAATACAAATTGAACTTTAAGGTTAAATTAAATAATACAATTTAAAAGAGAAAGTTATGGAATTTTTAAAAATACAATTCAATTGTTAAAACTTGTCTAGTTTTAAAAGTTTCGCCATGAGTTCTGTAGAGCTCATTTTGGGTATTTTTTTGATCAAATTTAAACGCTTCCTAAACAAAGTTTTTTTAAATAATATCTTTTAAAAATAAATCTTATTTGAAAATTCTGATTTTAAAATTGTTTTCTTAAATTTTAAATCTATGAGTTTAATATTGTTTCTTTTAAGGGATTGTTCACCAAAATAAAATAGATCTAGAAACTCAAAACCAAGACTTTTTTTAAACGAATATGCTTTGAAAAAGTCAACTTTGGAAAATATATATTCTCAAAATGAGTCTGGAGTTCATTTTAAGAGAATCAAGACTTTCAAATATTGGATTAAATTTTTAAAAGATTTTTTGAAAGATAATAGATAATTATTCTCTCTTTTTCAACAACACTTTCTCAATTGTTTTTTTTATTTAATTGTTTAAACAAAATTTCAAAAAGTTTCTCAAATAAAATAACACTAGAAACTTTACAAAAACCTTAACACAACAAAGTTTTTGGGAAAACCAACATAAACCATGACAGTATCCTAATCTAATTCTTCAGAACTTTTCAAAAAATTATCAAATTTTACAAAAAATCTACATTTTGTCACTTCCGCTTTTTTTTTTTAGTCACTCGCACTGAATCTATTTCTGTTCAACGATTTCGCTGAAAAAAATGAGGAAGAAAAACAAATGAGTAATTTTGGAAAGACTTCTACAATATTAGTCACGAGTTTATTATTTTCGATTTGACACAGTGAGGTTGTTGAACTTGAATGAGAAAATTCTTTAAACAAATTTAAGTTTACACTCAGATTATGGTGGTACATCTATAATAAACGTCTATAGTGATAGTCTTATGGAAAATATGGAATATTAGACATAATATGGACGAAAAACTTGAACATAGGGTTTAAGGATACTTCTTCCTCAAAATGCTTCTTCTTAAGAGCTAAAAAAATATGGTATTGGCTCTTTAATTAGAGTAACGCAACCATAATTTAAGATATATTTTTCATATTAAAACTCTCCTTAGTGTAAATTAAAATTTCACTTAAAACCCTAAACATTTCAGTAGATAAATCACTCCATTCAATCAAAAAGTTTAAAGTACTTTTATATTCAATGGAAGTGAAAATCATATACCAAAAATGCCTAACCTACTGCAGAAAGCTGTCAACTGCAAACATTTAAAGTTAACTATGCTTTTAAATCTAAAAACACATCAGACGTCTAGAAAAATCTACTACATCCTTTTGCATTTAGTTGTATGTTCAGTGCATTGCATAGTATAGTATAGTATTGCAGTGTATGTTCAGTTCAGTTCTTCTTCTCTCATGGTTATCCAACTTGTTGTTGTTGTTCTCGTTGTCTTCTCCTTATTCTACAACGTACAAAGCAGAAGAGATAGTGAACGAAACGAAAATTCCACGTCTACTACAACTACTACAACAAAATTTTCATTAAAAGAGGAGACTCTTCCTTTCCTTTCCCTTCCCTTCAACTCTGCTGAAATGATGGCTATATATAACGATAAACGAAAGGAAGTCGACTGTTTTTCTACTCTTAGTTCAAAATAAAAGTCGTTGACCTTATTTAGCTTTCGGTATAGTGAACCATATACACAAAACGATATAATAAAATCCTCCTCTATCCAATCCTTCATCACTTAATTCGTTATAGTGGTTTCTAGAGTTTTATACTTACCCGAGTCTCGAGACGAAGTCTCCTGTTTTTCTCCTTTTTCCTTGAATATCCTTCACTATATTTTATGTTACTGGTTACTTGAGGAATGTGGCAGGGTTCTTGACGATTTTCTGGTATCTATTAGTTTTTTTATTGAAGAGATTTTACTTCATTGGAGATTATTTTTAATTCAGATTTTTTATCATCAAAATGTATTCATTTTTTAAATTTTAGCTCAGAAATATAGATACATGTATATATATGATTATCTGAATCTACACAGAATTTGTCTACATCTCTCTCGGTTTGCGGTCTCAACGGTCCAGTTTGTGATTCCTTTCGATGTAAGCTCTCCTTCAAGGCAATCTAACCATTCGACCTTCCTCTTAAATACCTTCAGAAGATTTTTGTCTGATTTTGATGTCTACGACTAGGTCAACAGAATAGGTATAATAGATGTTTAGTTTAGTGTTTAGTTTCTCCCCAGTAAACAATTGCCTTTCTCTAAGACTTCTTACAGAAGTCTTCTCGAAGAAAACAGAAGTCTAAATGAAGTCTTATTTCTTCGAAAAGCTACTGCAAGAAGTCTTCTAGAAGAAAACAGAAGTCTAAAATAAATGAAAAAGCTACTGCAAGAAGTCTTAATGAAGTTTGAATAATAACTTTATTCGCGCTAAAGTTGTCTAAAAGTGTTCTTCTTAAAACTTCTTTAAGAAATGTTAAAGAACACTTTAACTTTCTTTGAAAAGAATTCTTGAAGAAACATTAAATCGTTCTATCAGACAACCAATTTACTTTTACGTTCGCATAACGTATCTGTTGCTACTTTTTTTAGCGCTGTCGAACATTGCTTTCCATAGATCCTCCACAGTCAAGCTCGTCCGGACTTTACGTGGGCAGGGTGGGCAAAATGCAGTGTAAAAAATATATTTTTTTTACATACACGTAAAAAAAGTATGTAAAAAAATGAGTGTAAAAAATTGTAAATAAAATAAATATCGGTTTATCCGACAACATTGCTATGGTGGATTTGATATTTCCACCATCAAGTCCAGTAATTGATACTTAAGATAAATTTTATCAAATTATTATAAATACCTTTTATTTAAAATTTAATAGAATTATATTCATTAAATTTTCCCAAAAAAAAGTAAGAACAATATCTTTTATCTTTGATGCAATAAAACCTGAATGTTTGGTTACGTTTTTCGAAAATTTAGAGAAAAATCGATGACAAATGCGAATTTAAAACTCAAAATGTTTCTTTCTGAGAGAAAACAATTTATTTTGCATCAACTTTTCAAAAATATTCATGAAAAGTATCTGATGTTTTTTTTCTTGACTTGATAGCTACTTAACATTATATCTAAATAAAATAAATTTCGATTTTCCCAAACCATCGACTTTCCTCCTAATTTCCGAAAAAGTATCTATTGTTTGGTTTTATTGAATCAGAAGAAGTATCTGAAAACGATTCAATTAAATAAAAAATAGAGTTTTTATTTTCTTTTTTATAAAATTACCCTCTAAATCCTATCTGGCAGTTTTGCATGGTCTGAATGGTTTGGGTAAATCGAAAGTTTTTTTTATAAAGATATAATAAGTAGCTATCGAGTCAAGAAAACCAAACATCAGATACTCTTCATTTTTGAAATGTTGAAGAAACATAATCAATATTTTTTTCTTCAGAAAGAAAATTGTTGAGATTAAAATTGACATTTTGCATCGACTTTTCTCCAAATTTTAGAAAAGTATCTATTGTTTGGTTTTCTTGACTCAGCTAATATCCCATCAGTTCCAAAACTTTTGTTGTTCTTCAACTTCGATGTGGCCGCTTTTCCCCGGGAACCTTCCTAGAGATTTGACTCGCTGATGTTTCTGTTGAACCATCGCCAAGAAGTACTCTCTCCTACGTGCAAGAATGTCTTCGTCGTCTACCAAAAGCTTCCCTGACCAGTCGGTATAGAGATTTGTTGCTGATACATAGCACTTACGCTGTCTTTTCACTTGTTGATAGAACTTTCTGGTGTCACCTCTTTCTATCAAAAGCTTCCAGCTCAGATAAAAAAGATAATTATAATGAATTTAACAAAAACTTCTAAATACCCGACTTCTTAAGTGATATCACGTTGGACCTCTAGATAAAAGGCGGAGGTTCGATGCCCTTCCTTCTCATTTTTTTCACATTATTTAATTTTTCTGAGCTTTTCTACTAACATAATTTGTTTGGTTTTCTCTAACTTTATGAAAATTAATAGTTAAAAAATACTATATTCAAGAAAAAGAAATAAAATGGTGTGTATTGAACCTTCGCCTATTGACTGGTGACATGATATCTCTAAACCACCAACACTGATTTATTTCTGAATTTTAGTTCGAAATTGTTGTTTAATTAACACTTATTTAAAAAATATATCAAAAATGAAGACTCGACTTCGTAAAGGATTTCTAAGGGGACCACTATTCAAAGACCAGAGGTTCTCATTTTTTATTTTTACTTTTAAATTTAGTTTAATGTGAACCATGAATTCATTATTTCTACAAAAAAATGCTGAGTTTTTCAAATAAGATAATTTGTTTGGTTTTCTCGTCCTTTATCAACATCTTAAGAAACTTTCAAATGTTGATCAATTTCTGAAGAATAAGTATTTTATTATAATTGCAGATTTTATCCGAATTTTGATGTTTTTTTTAAATAAACAAAATTCTTCTCATATAAAGATAAAGTTGTATTGGATTTTGAACAAATTTGATTTTTTCTTTGACAACATTTTATGCTTAAGAATTTTATAAACTTTTTGAAGACATGAAATTTAAAAAGAAATCAAAATATTAAAATTCCCAAAAAATTTATGGATTATTTTATTAAAATTTTAAAATTAAAATTTTGAGAAATATGAATTAATATTAAACAACTAAAAAAGGAAATTAAAGTTAAATATTACTTTTAAAATTACAATTTAAAAAAATTTGAATTAATATTTAAAAACAAAAAAATTATGTAATATTTTGTTTTAATTTTAAAATTAGAATTTTTAGAAATATGAATTAATATTTAACAAAATGAAAAAGTAAATTCAATTTAAATATAACTTTTAAAATTACAATTTAGAAAAATTTGAATTAACATTTAAGAAAACAAAAAATGATGGATTTTTATTTTACTGAAATTGTTTGGATTTTGTTTAAATGTAGGATGACTTTTGTTAGGTTTTAACGATATTGTTTGTTAAGGATCTCTTTTGATTGTTAGAATTTAAAATTATTTTGTTACGATTTCGGATGAATTTGATATTATTTTAAAGATTTTCGAATGAACTTGATATTACTTTGAGGTTTTTCAAAGGATTTAATTTTAACAATTTTGCGAAGCTGTAGAATATTTTGGCTTTTAAAATTTAAATGATTGCATCTCATCTAATGACTTAATTCTAGACATTATTTGTTTTTTAATGAAGAACATTTTGAACCTTCTTTTTATAAAAATCTATTCCAGAATAGAATCTCCGAATTTTCTATGGAATTATAGTATTACTGCGGATTTACTTATGACTAAATTAAAAAATAGAGCGGTGGACCTAAATTAATAAAAAAAGAAAAACTAAGTTCACACAACGAGTAAAAGGTGGCTCAAGGTGTAGAATTGTTAATAAATTTGTAAACCACAAAAAAATTAAACCAGAAAAAAAAAAATACGGTGGGCATTGAACATCCACCTTTTGACTCGATAGTTAAGGTTAGCTCTAGATAGTGACATGATATCTCTAAGCTAGTCATGGGTTTCTATTACTTAATGATGACTTAATTCTTAATTTTTAACTATACAAACAAACAATTATGAAATTTAAACATAACTTTTAAGTTTCGGATAAATTTGTCAATAAAAAATATCCAGAAAAAAAGAAGATAGAGAAAATTAATAGAAATAAAAGTTTAACAAAAATTAGAAATAAAACAGTGAGCCTTAATTTTAGGATCTTCTTATTAATTTTGATGAGGATTTTTTGTTGTTAAAATTTTATGATTTTATGACGGTTTTGTAAAGATTTGAATTATTTTGTTAGAATGTTGAATGATTTTGTTAAGATTTCTGATATTTCGTATAAATTTGTTTTAAAAAAATATCCCAGAAATAAAGTCGATGGACATCGAACCTTCGCCTTTCGACTGATGACATGATATCTCTAAATCAGTAATATTATCTGATGACGAGATTGATTGATTCATTTGTCTTCCTTTGCATTGGAATTTTGAATGATTTTGTTAAGATTTCGGATGAATTTCTTAGGACTTTCACGATTTTATTAAAATTTTGAATGATTTTGTTCATACTTTTAATAATCCTAGGGGTTTATTTAGGATTTCGTTAGTATTTTGAATTATTTAGAGGATTTTGTTAAGGTTTCGGTTAAATTTGATAGGATTTATACTTTGATTGATTCTGTAAAGACTTTCTGGAAAGCTGTAGAATATTTTATAAACGAACCTATGTCTTATGGATGGATTTATACTATTACTTAAAAAAAAAAAAAAAAGGCGGTGCTAGAATTTTGAATTATTTTGCTAAGATTTTGAATTATTTGAGGATGTTATTAGAATTTTGATGAAAATGGGTGACTCAAAACCCGTCATTATACGATAAGATTTTTAATGTTTTTTGTTAGGATTTTATAGAAAGTATTTGAAACTGGTGACTAATTTCAATCATCTAAAAGCCCTTCTAGAAAAAAATATCCATTAAGAGAACTGAACGTCGAACTTGAACCTGTCGACTGTCGATCATTAAAAATAATAACTTTTTATCTTAAAAATTAATAACGAATATTGTTTTGTTTATTTCCAGGTAGGTAAGTTTTTACAACACCTAAAATTCTCAGAGTGAGTAACTGTTAAATTAAGTTCTAGAATCAAATTCCCATTCAAAATTCAAGAAGTTATCAAAAACTTAAATGAAAACCAAAACAAAACAATTAAAAACAGAAAAATAGGATGCCAAAATAATACCAAACACCCGTAACCTGTATTCCATTCTTCTTTTATTAAAATTGTATTCTGCAGACGTAGACTACGACTACCACACTATACCTATTACCATTCCATGCTATACAAACCAACCAGACTGTACATTCACATGAACAAGAATTTCGCTTTGCATCCATCCACCATATTATTCATTCTGACAATCCATCCAAAGCGAATGTCCTTGTCTTCTTACATATACTTAGACTTCTTCTTGGTTTCGAATGTGATTCCATTATGAAAGTTATTTCGCATTTTTATGCGTAAAAAGTGTAATCGAGAGCAAGCAATAATAATGGGGTGGAAAACCAAAACAAAACAATCTGATGAGGACTAAGAGGAAGCTGCAGAGGTGGCAAAAGAAGTTGAAGACCGTCGATGAAATGAAAACTTGTTTTGTTGGGTGAGAGGTACAAGAGATATGTGTCGTCTTTGCGCCAAAACATGAGGGTTTAGTAACCCTTGGTTTGGTGGCGGTAACAGTAATATTAGAGTGGTTCTTATGTTTTTATCTTCTTTTTTTATTTGGTTTGTGTTTGGGTTTAGGGAATACGAGAGTCCTCTGAACAGAGCCTTTTACACAACTCTTCATGCTTACTATAGACGAATGACGAATGCTGACTTTATAAAAGTAAATCGACCATTGCCACAATTGGCTAAGAACTCGAAATCATTCTAGATCACAAAGTGACAAGTCGTCATTATGTGACACCTAAAACACAACAATGCGATAACAGAGACTCTGTGACGATCGTATGATATCGCAAAATGCTACATTTTCAAAAGTTGCCAATGTGACACCAAAGCGACAAGGTGTCAACGATAAAATTATGTCACAATACTATCACACATTTTTGAAAATCATATAAAAACATCAGAATGATATCATAGTGAAGTCATTGTTTCTTTTCAGACCAACAGTTTTCTTGTTAAGATTGAGACAATGTTGCTTAACATTTATAGTTATACTAAATAATATTTTGAAATGTTGTCACATGGAGATACTTGTCTTCAAAGACTCCAATGAGGTTATTAAAAAGACGCGCAACTTCTAGTCACAATGTGACAAAGATGTCTCATACGTGTACTTGTCGCTACAAGTCATTCTTCCCTCTTTCTTACATTTTAATGGATATTTGAAGAAATTTGCAACCTCTATAAAGGTTATAACAAAAATTGATTGGCTTTAAATTACTGTTTGACTTTTGCCTTGTGGGAGGGCGCCCGTCTTGAAGAAATTGTTCTCTATAACGTTTTATATGTAGTACTTCCTATATCCAGGGTTCATACAAAGGCTTAAAACAGCTATAAAGAGTTTTTTTTAATCATAGGGCTTATTTATACGAAAAATAAACTAAAAGGGCTTAGTTTACAGTTAATGATCAGAAAGGCATATATCCTTTTGTTTTAGTGTTCTAAGCGATAGTGAAATTGAAGGGTTGAAACCTACGAATATTAAACTATTTGTTTTTAAAATTTTATATGCTAGAATGATATTTTTTCAGGATTTAATTCAAAAACTCTCAAAAATAAAAAAATAAATTTAAAAAAAGTATTTGTTATAAAATATATTAAATATAAAAACAAAAGTTAAGAAAATATATATAACATATATGTTAATCATAATTTGAAGATATTTTTGATTTTGTGTTCAAACTTGATTATCTCAAAAGCTATTTTAGCTATAAACTAGGAATAACTTTTTAGAAGAACCAGGCAAGGAATATATTCAATGGAATGTCCTTAACATTTTCACAAAACATAATGCAAATTGAGCCTTAGTATCGTGTAGATTATAACAAGAACTTAACATTTTTTATAAGTTGTTATAATTATTTTCACTTTGCCCTCTAAAATATTTTAGATGATTGAAGATTATCTTTAAAATGCTCTCATGAAATATATTAAAAATATTATAATTGTACAGGACTTTCTAGAAAATAGCAAAATAAAAATAGACCCAAATTATGAACACTTTTATATTTAGCTGTTCATAATTTGCATTAGAATTTTGTATATATATAATATATATAAGCATTTGTAATCCTTAAAAGACTTGAATTCCAAGATATGATATCTTGAGAAATCCGAATAAGAATCCTATTTTAAGTCTACAAAAATACAATTATGTAGTAAATTCTACTAGCATACCAGATTATATATAAAAAAAAAAAAGAAAATCTAATTATTAAAAACAAATATTTTTATTTATTTAATTTGAGTTACTATTTTGAATAGTAAAATTTACTATTTTTTAAGTAAGCAGTAAAAATTACTAAAATTTTGCTATTTTAAATGTAGGTTGGTTTTTGACTACTTTTTTTCTGTGTATCTTAAAACCATAAATTTACTCCTTTACGCCAGGATCTAATAAAAAGGGTCATTGAAAAAACGAAATATGTATACCCTACATATCCTAATGTACTGCATTACATGTTTAAAATGTAAAATTAATTTACATATTTCTATTGATAAGTATTTTACACTCCAAATAAGTGTACTACACATTTTAATTATGAGGAAAATAAATATTGTTTTGAGTGATTCATATATTTTATTTGTGCAGTACATACTCTGTTCATGCTGCACACATTCTTTTGTTAAAAATGTACACATTTTTTTGCGATAAATTCGTAATTTCCTATATTTTGTCAACATATTTACAAACACAAAATCAAGTAAGACAGAATGGTAAAATGATATTTCGAAAAAAGTGCTTTGTATTCCATTTGTTTACAGACACATTTTGAGTAAAGAGTCAATGTTCTGTGAACATTTATACACAAAACGAGACATAGATAGTTTTTGTATTCTTCTACAAGAAGATTTTAAGAAGTCTTGCCAAAGCATAGAAAACCACTTAAGTTTGCCTTTTACAAGAACATATGAAGAAGGATTCAATAGGTTTTTAATAAGTATTTAATTCCGAAAAATCTTACCTTCTTGTAGATGGCTACAAGAAGGTTTACAAGTAGTATTGTAGAGGTATAGATTCCATAGGAATTGAAAGGGTATTCCTTTAAAAAAAATGGTATTCCAAATGCTGCTTGAATGATGCTGTCTTTAATAGCCATACATCTACATGGAGAAAGCTTGAAGTATCTTGAGGAATGTTGTAATAGTGAAACGTCTCATACCTGTTCTACTAGTAGCACTGTGACCATACGTCTCGGTCTCTGGCTGTTGTTCTCCAGTTGGGTATACCTTTCTCTCTGGTGTCTTGTTCAACAAGGTCTACCAATCACTTTCGTTGCTGTCCTCTTTTAAATGTACCATCTGGTTGCATTGGGAATACTCTTTTGGCTGGAGTATTGTCGTCCATCCTTGATACATGTCCTGCCCACCGAAGACGCCTCGCTCGGATCTTCTCTACTACATTCGAGTTGTTATATAGCTGGTATAACTCGTGGTTGTACCGTATCCTCCATTCCACGGATGAGGTACCGAAGATAATTCGTAGGACTTTTCTCTCAAATACAGAGAGAACTTCTTCGTCTTCCGATGTTATGTTCCAGCATTATGCACCGTACAGAAGTACAGGCAAGACGAGCTCGTTGTAAAGTCTATTTAAACTGAACAGGCATCTGATAGTTTAAGAAGGCTCGCTAAATCTGAGTGCATCGCATATAAATTTGGTATCTATAATCTAAAATTTAAATAATGAATGAGTGAATCATTGAATTTGATGCCTCTAGCTAGCCTAGTCAAATTCAAGCCGTCTCTCTTTTAGCCGGTAAAAAACGCCACCTATCCCTCTGTAGACAAATTCTTTTCAATATTGTTAACTTTCCTGTTGTAAAGATAGTTTGAGAAATGAATTTAAGACTTCCTAAGGATCTGCTTTTATGTTCTTCAATTAACTTTTACGATGTGTTAGTCATATTAATGTTTTTTTATTGTGCATGATGAAGGATAACGTTTTGGTAATGTATAGATACTGATATACTATACTACTACTAAGTTCTTCCTACTAACGTCTATGGTTAATACATGATTAATGTTGATGCTATACATCATCACTTGCTTACATACTTATCAGCTAGGGTCAAATATAAGTCATCTCAGCCCCCGACCTTTCTGTGTACTAGCGAATTCTTCTCCCTATTGTTCACTTTCCTGTTGTTCCTACTAACATTTATGGTTATTATATGATGAAGTTAATCGGTGTGGTTATGCTAACATACTGATGCTGGACGCTTGTGATCATATTAGGTTCACAATATTCTTCACGTTTCTGTTGAGAAAATCATAAAGGCATCACAAGAGTATGTTTGTTCCATTAATTTTATTCTATAAACGTTTACGTATAGTACATGATGAATCACATCTTGGTGGTTATGCTATTGTGCGTAAACTAGTTTTCCGATTTTGTAGATCAGTCTTAAGGTGTAGCAACAATATGAAGGAATTATTATTATCAGCATCTTTTTCTGCATCGTTCAGTTTCTCTCTTTCTCACAAAAATCAATGAAAGTAATACTAGTACAATGTCCTTCTAAAATCCTGACAAGAATCTTCAAAGTTCTTCCAAAATCCCAAAAAATTCCTAAAATTATTGAAGGATCTCTCACAAAGTTGATGAGGATATGTGAACATTTGAAACCCATGAAATCGAAAACCCTGAGATAAAAACCGATGGTAAAATAGTAACACCCTAATCTACGTTCAGAAGAAACGAAATAAGATGATGATGGAGGAAAGAAATAACGTCTACATGATAAAAGTACAGTTATGTTGTGTTACTATATCTATCTATACTAGTATTTTCTTCCTTTATACTTTTTCGCTCCTTTTTCGTTTCTTTTTCGTTTTTTTTTTTTTTTATATAAAATTTTGGGTTTTGTTTTTGTTTTTTCTTCTTCTTTTACTTCTATGTGTCTTTTTTCTCTTTCATTATTATTTTTCGGTGATGGTTCCCATCCCCGTCCTTTACCATGCGCATTTGAAATTTCACTTCCTGAATGTGTTTTTCGATGGTTGTTCATTCATTCCTTACTCTTCGCTTCTTTTGCCCTCCTTTACAGAAATCCATCCCAGACTGAGTCGTAATAAAAATACACGAAAGCATATTAAATTCTCATAAATTCTACCAAATGTTTGTTTTTTGACTTAATGGCTGGTTTTGCGTTACGTTGCGTTTAAAAGGACGACATTTCTTTTCATTCTTGTACTTTTTTTGTTATTGGTAATTTTTTGTGGTTTTTTTCTCTTCTATTCTCGATTAACTCATTTCACTTGGTTTAATGTTAAATGAAAAAAATAAAAAAATTACAAATAAAAAAAAACGAAAAACTTGGAGGGAGGAAAGACATGCTCAGCTCATGGATGGCAGTTTGTTTTGTCGGTTGTAATTGATGTGGGTTTATCAGACAATAATTATTGGTAGTAACTGTTGTCAAACTAATTTGAAAACAGAGAGAAAACCATCGCAGATAATCCTATTAAATTTCTCTAAATGTCTATGTTTGACATCAGACGACCGGTCGGTCGTTCGGTCATTGATTCAATCCTATTCAATAAGTCACACAACCTTCTATTGAAGTCTAATTAACCACGGTAACAACAAATACGTAATTGCTGGAAACAAAGCCTATAAAATATGTCAGTTTCACATGATGCTTTAACAATAGGCGCTAAACTATTAATTAAAACCCAACCAAATCAAATTAGAAATAATATCAGATCGTGACAGTGTTAGTATTCAGCATTCGTTGCATCAATGGTTTTAGAAATTTATATAAATAACAAAAAAATCGAAACGTGATTAAAAGTAAATTTTACGCGTTTTGAGTCGGTAACTTTGAAGAGAATTGGTTTTTCTTCTTTATATGAAAACTGCAAAAATTTCGTTTATCAGATAAGAATTTTTGTTTAGTTTTTGATGTTTTGTCTACAACTTAAACAGTAGTTTACACACTTGAAAAAAACCAGGAAACAATCTATTGTCACAGGACAATCGTAGGACCAACCACAGATCTTTCATCAGCAGAAAGTCCACACGACATCATTCTTATATCTTGAAGATAAGAAGTGCTTATCACAGAAAACTAAACAAATATATGTTCAAAGATGAGTCGATGACGATTTTGTCTATTAAGACTATCTGATATAGAAAAGAAATATCTTATTATGAAGGCAATCTTGAGAGGCAAGAATAGCATCCCTAATTTGTCAGAAGAAAACATTGATTATCATGTCATACTTGAACAAATTTATTTTTTTCAACTTTTTAATGTCTAAATTTTGTATACATTCCAAAAAATAAAATATCACAAATTTTTATTAAAAATTAACAAGAAAACCATACCATACCATAAGGGTACATTAAAATAAATTTTGAACGGCTCAGAAGGATTTTTGGAGAAAAAAACCATGATGCAGAATTGTGCCAGGAAGTTCGGAGTACACCAGAAAATTTTTCCGCCTATGGTCCGAAGTGTTTTTGGCCTATTAGAACTTTTGTTCCCTTGGTGATTTTTTCTGCCGAAAAATCAACTTCTTTAAATTGCCTTTCTTAATGAAACTTTTCTTCTAGAAAATATTTTAATTGATTGGATTAAGAAATCTCCATAAAAAGATATTATTTTTTCCTCATATTTTTGTAAAAAAAACAATTTGTGATTTTTGTTCAAAAAAATCAATTTTCTTGTAATTTTTCTTTTAATTGATTAAATTAAGAAGTTTCCATAAAAAAATATTATTTTTTCCTCATATTTTGGTAAAAAATACAATTTGTGATTTTTGTTGAGAAAAAATAAATTTCCTTCTAACTTTTCTCCTACAAAGTTTTTTAATTGATCAAATTAAGAAGAATTTCCATCAAAAAAGGATAATTTTTTTCCTCATATTTTTGTAAAAAATACAATTTGTTATTTTTGTTCAAAAATTCAATTTCCTTCAAATTTTTCTTCCAGAAAGTCTTTTAATTAATAAAATTAAGAAGTTTCCATAAAAAAAGGATAATTTTTTCCCTCATAATTTTGTAAAAAATGCAATTATTGATTTTCGTTCTCAAAAAATCAATTTCCTTTAAACTTTTCCTTTAAAAAGTCTTTTAATTGATTAAAAAAAAAATTANAAAATTCAATTTCCTTCAAATTTTTCTTCCAGAAAGTCTTTTAATTAATAAAATTAAGAAGTTTCCATAAAAAAAGGATAATTTTTTCCCTCATAATTTTGTAAAAAATGCAATTATTGATTTTCGTTCTCAAAAAATCAATTTCCTTTAAACTTTTCCTTTAAAAAGTCTTTTAATTGATTAAAACAAAAATTATATTTTTTTCCTCATATATTTTTGTAAAAAATACA
>JXPG01012494.1:0-12095 GCA_001015175.1 Megaselia abdita
TTTTTGTAAAAAATGCGAAGGGGTACCCCTTGTCTTAGTGATTTTTCAACTCTAAAAATCACTAAGACATTTTTTTGTAAAAAATGCGAAGGGGTACCCCTTAGTGATTTTTTGTGCTGCAAAATGAACTTCGTTAAATTTACTTTTTGACGAAACTTTTCTTCTAGAAGGTCTTTTAATTTATTAAAAAATACTTTTAATTAATTGATTAAAAAATACTTTTANATTTTAAAAAAAATCATAAATATTTTTACAAAAAAATGCGAAGGGTACCCTTAGTGATTTTTTGTGCTGCAAAATGAACTTCGTTAAATTTACTTTTTGACGAAACTTTTCTTCTAGAAGGTCTTTTAATTTATTAAAAAATACTTTTAATTAATTGATTAAAAAATACTTTTATTTAATTTAAAAAAAAAATTATAACAAAAAAATCACACATATTTTTGTAAAAAAATCGAAAGTCTTAGTGATTTTTGTTGTTGAAAAATCAACTTCTTTGAAAACGAAACTTTTCTTCAATAATGCCTCTTAATTTATTACATTAAACAGTTTCCGTAAATATAAAAAAAAGTCCACATATTTTTGTAAAAAATTCAGAAGCTATTTTATTTCTACTTACATTTTGAATGTAAAGTGTGCAACAGACATTAAGAAAATATTTTTTTTATCAGTCAAATATGTACGACACTTATTCAAATATGTAACATACACATGATTTTGATCAGTTCTGAACACATATTATTTGTGTAAGTTACTTATTGAAATATGTGGAATGTTGACAACAATTAAAATAAGTGAAATTTTATCAACAAAATGTATTCTTCACACATTTCATTGATGAAAATTCAAAGTATCTACTGCACAAATAAAATATCTCAGACATTCAATACAATATGTATTTTCTTGATTCTTAAAATGTGTAAAACATTCACTTCGAGTAACAATTTTTGATTACATAAAAAAATATGGGTTGATGAACAATTTGTATACGGTTTTAAAACCTGTGAAAGTTTATCTTGGACTCTGACTTGGAAGGATCTGTCAGTAACAAATTGGTATACGATACTACACAAAGTACTTGGGAACCCAAAGATCGATCCATATAGTATCGAATGCCTTCTCTATATCAAAAGTAACTGCTATAGCTGCTTCTTTTTTAAACGCGTTGACTGAAATGTCATTTTGAAAAATATTCAGAGCATGGAGAGTCCTAAGAAATGCTCTGAAAAAAAATATTCAGAGCATGGAGAGTCCTAAGAAATGCTCTGAAAAAAAATATTCAGAGCATGGAGAGTCCTAAGAAATGCTCTGAAAAAAAATATTCAGAGCATGGAGAGTCCTAAGAAATGCTCTGAAAAAAAATATTCAGAGCATGGAGAGTCCTAAGAAATGCTCTGAAAAAAAATATTCAGAGCATGGAGAGTCCTAAGAAATGCTCTGAAAAAAAATATTCAGAGCATGGAGAGTCCTAAGAAATGCTCTGAAAAAAAATATTCAGAGCATGGAGAGTCCTAAGAAATGCTCTGAAAAAAAATATTCAGAGCATGGAGAGTCCTAAGAAATGCTCTGAAAAAAAATATTCAGAGCATGGAGAGTCCTAAGAAATGCTCTGAAAAAAAATATTCAGAGCATGGAGAGTCCTAAGAAATGCTCTGAAAAAAAATATTCAGAGCATGGAGAGTCCTAAGAAATGCTCTGAAAAAAAATATTCAGAGCATGGAGAGTCCTAAGAAATGCTCTGAAAAAAAATATTCAGAGCATGGAGAGTCCTAAGAAATGCTCTGAAAAAAAATATTCAGAGCATGGAGAGTCCTAAGAAATGCTCTGAAAAAAAATATTCAGAGCATGGAGAGTCCTAAGAAATGCTCTGAAAAAAAATATTCAGAGCATGGAGAGTCCTAAGAAATGCTCTGAAAAAAAATATTCAGAGCATGGAGAGTCCTAAGAAATGCTCTGAAAAAAAATATTCAGAGCATGGAGAGTCCTAAGAAATGCTCTGAAAAAAAATATTCAGAGCATGGAGAGTCCTAAGAAATGCTCTGAATCCGAATTGAAAGTCTGGAAGAAGTCGTTTTGTTCCACGAAATCATCGACCTTCCAAGCTATAAACATTTCATACAACTTACTAATAGAAATAGAAGTGAGATCGGTCGGCAAATGATCCGGTTTTAGTAAGTTAGGTATCGGAACAAGGATGACATGCTTACAAACTTTTAGGAAGTAACCGACGTTATACACATGATTAAACAACAATTTTATAAAGAAGACTAGAGAGTGTTTGCAGTGAGTAGTTCGAAATATTGTCAATACCGGGGTTTTTTTTTTGCGGGTCTTTTACTTTTGTCTTTAAGAGTATTCACTAAAACAAAGCCGTGTTCATTGTCATCACGAGTAAATTGAGCTGGAAAATCTTTTTTTTTAAATGAACAATCGCATAGGTTCGTTAAAGTTTTATTTAAAATCGTTCTGAATAAATTTAGATATGTGATAAATTTATATGATAATGTTCTTGTTCTACTTTCATTGATTAAAGTATTATTAAAAAGTAAATTAATGCTTTTGTTCTACTTTCATTGATTAAAGTATTATAAAAAAGTAAAAGCGCGTTGCTATAAGTACTACCGCATATTGACTTAACATTTTTATACACGTCTTTGTCATTTTGAATACTCTTGATTTTGTCTTCAAACTGTTGTCTACTTATTCGAATTCTTCGTTTTATTATGAAGTCAAAGTTTCTAACTATCGATTTCATAAGAGGTTCTCGTTAAGTATTAAAAGCGAGAAAAAATCGTCGTCTGAAAGTTTGTCATTCGCGAATAAATTGTAAAGTCATGTCGTCTAATTTTACTTGATAAGATTTTTTAAGAGTGTAAAGTGGAACGTGAAGTTCCGAAGTTTCAATTAGAATAGTTTGCAGTTTTTCTGCGAAAGTGTTCAGTTCACAAAAGGACAAGTTCCTGTCAAGGGGAATTAGAAGCTCTTGAAGTTTTTGATCGAGCGTTAAGTTGAACTCTCTCCAGTCAGTATTTTTAAAGTCAAGAATTTGTCTGGGACATGCCCTTANATCAATTAGTTTGCAGTTTTTCTGCGAAATTGTTCAAGGACATGTTCCTATCAAGGGGAATTAGAAGCTCTTGAATTTTTGAACGAGCGTTAATTTGAACTCTCTTCAGTCAGTCTTTTTAAAGTCAAGAATTTATCTAGGACATGCTCTTAATGTAGCCAAATTCTGTATAGAGAGAACAACAGCTTCAAGCAATTAATACTTAAATTATTTTCAAGGCAGAGTAATTAAGATACAAGGGCCGCCGCCGGCAGTATGGGCCGGTCTGATAAAGAAATCAGCTATTTTACTATTTATGTAAAACTGTATGTTTTTATACAACTTATCCTTAACGACTGGGTTATTTCCTGAGCTGTGGAAAACCGCATTTATAAATCCTTTATTTAAATCTGGTAACAAAAGTAACGTGAGGAACCATAGAGGGATCACTAAACTGTCCTGTATTCCTTAGATGTTTAAGAAAGAAGTTACAAAATGTTTGTCTTTTTATTTTAATTCCATAATATCTAAGAATCAGCATAGATTGTTAAAGGTCGATCTACTACAACCAATCTTGTCAAATTAACCTCGAACATTATTAAAGGATTTGAATAAAAATTGCAAACCGATTTCAGTGAAGCATTTAGAGTAATTCATAAAATCTTAATTCAAAAACTTGATAAAATTGGAACTGGGAGTTGGTTTTAAAAAAATGTCAATCGTCTAACATTGATGTCACACCCGGTGTTCCGCAAGGAAGTCATATAATAAAAATCTGATAAAATGTTGGTTTTTTTTATGGGGTCTTGTTACAGGCATTCCAAAGCATAACAAAAATGTGATGCCCATAGCATAAAGCGTCAAGGCGTGCTCACACACAATTGCGCCCTATGCTAGCCTGAGTTCAAATCCCACCTCATACTAATAGCTGTAAACCTAGAAGCCCCAATAATTTTCCGTAAGGTAAAGTCCTATAATTAGCACGAAAAACAACTTAAAAGCTTAATATCAAGAACACGACACGAACACCCTAACGCTTATATTTATAAGAGCACTATAACAAGTTTTCCCACGAGATGCAGAGAGATGGGTCGGGTCGTTCGTTATATTTATTTACATTCCATCCATTCCACCTTCCGTGTGTTTCCTTCTATACTTTTGTTATTCATAGCCATGGTAAATAATAAACAAATTGTTTTATTAAAATGGTAATTGGGAACTCTGCTAATTTATCTAATTAATTTTTCAATATTTTCATTGTGTTTGCATTTTTAATCAGATAATATAAATTCATGATGACTCTTAACGTTTAGGGAAAATAAAAGGTTAATTTTTGTTATGGTTTTGAATTCATATATTTTTTAAGTTTCATATTTTATTTTGGAAAATATTGAAAATTTAGATTTAGCAGGCTTCTTATATCTAGGAATACTAAGCTGAAGATCTAGAAGACACTCTTAATACCAGTTCTCATATAATGGGGCCGAATCGTAAGGGATATTTGAGAGGAAAGGACTGCGTATGATTTTTGAGCTTAGATGATTTAAACAGAGAACTGTAGGCAAACGATTGGTAGATCTTTTCAGCATTTCAATTCTGTATTGTTTAAATTTTAGATGACTTTAAGCTTCGCATTTCTTCAGAAGTATTAGTTTCCTGTGTGATATATTGGGATTTTGCTTTAGTTTAACAATGACTTTCTGAGGCTTTTTAGGAACCAGGATATTATGTTTTCTATTTTAAAATTGAAACTTATTACCTTCATCAATCAAATAAATAATTTAAATACCAAGATACACAAACAAGTGCTCTTTACGTTCAAAAGAAATAGCTAACATTGTTGCTACAATAACAACAAGTATTAATAACAATGCAGAAAAGTTAAAACAAATAAAAACTTTCGAGTCCCCCTCTTCAAAAAACATTTAACATAAAACACCATTAAAACATCAAGAAAAAATAAATAAGAAATTGTTAATTTCCTTTGAGAAATACTTTGGAAAACTAAAACAGAAAGGAAAACTAATTATTTTCCATACCATACCATAGCAGCTTCAATGCAACAACATCACATTCCCATAGCTTCATCTATACCACATACATATATATATACCTTACGTTGATATCGAAGTCGGTATCAGAAACCCAAGTATACAATGCCAATTGAATAAACACATAGAAAGGAGGAAATTGGTCTAGATACCGGGATGAGTTGAGAAGAGAAGGGAACAATGGTTTCAAGGGGGAAGTATAATCACTCTAGAATGTAACAGAATCAGTTTGTGTTTGCAGATATGCAAATTATCTCTTTTAACCTAGGTGGTAGAACGGTAGAGTGAACAGAACAAAAGCATAGTGTGGTAGGATATACTTTTGAAAAATTTGCATACTACAAGAACAGAACAATGTTAACTGAATTAAATTGTGTCGATTGGAAAATTTTCAAAATTTCCTAGAGCTTAATGCTGTTGTTGCTCTTACACAGACTTTATCTTTTGTGAAATTACTGAGAGTTAAACGCATTGAATCATCGATGAGTGGCTCTAAAAACCTCAATAAACTACTCACAAAGTAAAGGCATAAGAGTCACTGAACAAACACTTGGGAGCACTAATTTCTAGTTATTGAATATTCTGGGTAATTACCTGATAATAGGGTACTTCATAAAGATAATGAGCTATTCAAATTAGAAGCATATTTAATAGGTGTTCCAGATAAAGTAGGTTATCATGTCACAGGGTATAAAAGGTGTTGTGTTAATTTATATTACCAAATTTGTCAGAACTACTGAGCGTTTATTGATTATCAGTTTGGCAGGTTGACAAGGTAACTAATTTTTTGATGATTAAACGTCTTGTTGTATAAACAAGATTTAATTTCAAGGTTTTTCAAAGCAAAATAAAATTACGTGGTAGCTTTTTTTTATTAAAATAAGTAAAATATTTTAAAATTGCCCCATTCCTACGCTCATGGATTTTTGCTATATGTTTGGATTTTTGACATATGTTTGGAGAATAACGTCACTGTTGTAAAAAAGAGAATCATTATAATCCGAAAAACGGATCACACTTGAAGGTTTGTGTATTATTGTAAAACCGAACCATTCGTGCTGCCATCAGTGATCCAATAATCTCTCGACGTACGAAAGAAACCGGATTGGTCGACTCGTTCGTGAGTAAAGTGTCGCCACAGACTTTAAGAAAATCAAAAAAAAAAACCCTAAAAAAGTAATTGCAAGAATTACATCTTAAATTCTATTTTATCAAATAATGCTTCAAAGTCCGTCTGTGTCCGTAAAAAATCTTTCCTTTTTAAAAAAAAACAGATCTTGGCTTCACTAAAATGACTTTTTAATTGGAATACATAAACCTTGTAAAGATTTTCCGGACTGTTAGGATTATTTGAAATCTTTGAATTATCCCAGAAAACACACAACTTCTTTAAGAAGTCTTAATTTTTCTTATTTTGTTCTTTTCTTAGAAAAAAAGAAAGAAGACTTCTTAAAGTCTTCTAGAATAAGTCGTCCATAAGAAATCTAACAAAAGAATAAAAATAAATTTCTTTTTTTGCTCATATTGAACTCTGGAGTCTTAAGAATCATTTTTCTGTTTTCAGAATTCAAATATCTTATACAAAACTCGTTGTATTTCGGTATAAAAAAAACCAGTCCTCCCGGATATTTCAACTTTCATATAAGTAACTCTTCAAAGATTTATTTTTTTCATTTAAATTTGTTTCGCGTGATGAAAATGGAAATGTTTAAGCTTCTTCTCTCAGTGTTACTTTTTTCTCATTTCGCAAGTCATTTAAAACCAATTTAAAAATATCTTATTTATATCATTTTAAAATAAAATTAAAAATAATCTAGGAGTTTATTTAAAAGGTATTAAAATTTTTTTATAGTTTTCTGAAAGCTCTCTTTAGATCATTGCTTGTCTGATAGAACGATTTAATGCTACTTAAAAAAATCTTTTCAAAGAATTTAGAAGTCTGAAAGTGTTATTAAACCTTTCTTAAAGAAGTTTTAAGAAGAACACTGTTAGACAACTTCAGCGCGAATAAAGAAATTATTCCTACTTCTTAAAGTAACTTTTTGAAGAAATAAGACTTCTTTTAGACTTCTATTTTCTTCGAGAAGAGAAAGGAAATTGTTTACTGGGATGATCACTCAGAGTATGTCCTAGACATTTCTGAAAATAATCTGAGTTAAGAGGTGGTCCACTGGTCAAGAATCGTTTTTTTAGGTGATCGCTTTTGACCATTTTGTTTTATATAAAACTTTAATTTTTCATAAATCTTAGAAAGTTTTTGCGATTATTTAAAAAAAATCAAACTTTGAATTATGATCTTTCAGAGTATGTCCTAGACATTTCCGAAAAGTAATTGAGTTTAGAAGTACGACGCTTAGCTTTCAAGTTGGTAGAAAAAAGTTCCCTTCGAAGAATAATCAATATAATAGGTTTTAGCTTAAAATGAATATTTTTGTACTAATTCTGACGGACTTTTAAATACATAAAGCAATGTTTAGCTGGATGTCCTTTATGAATTAAGTATACTAAGATAGTCTTCTAGACAAAGTCAGAAGATCCTGAGTGTATTCAATTAAGTCGAAATCTGAGAGATGGACTCAGATAGACTTTTAATAAAGAATCGTTTAGTTGGATGTCCTTTATATTTTCTTCTTTACAAAGTTTGTTATTATTTATAATAAAAGTTTGTGTTTTATAGGGTGCATTAATGATGACTCCGCCATGACAAAATCACTGGAGTTTAATTAAATAAGTTGTTTTTTTTTATAGTTTATTGAAAATATATTTAATTTTCAGATGAAGTCTTTTTAAATTTGCTTAGTAGGATTTCTTTCCTACCGGCAGATGGCGCTATTTGTTTTTAATATAGATGTCGCTAGTGACAGTTTCAATCCTATAGAGGGCTCCCAAAAGTAGTATTAAGTATATATCTAATACTACTTTTGATAAAATCTAGACAGGTTTTTATAACAAAGGTAGTTATCCAATAAAAAATTGCTTTTAAAAAAGCAATCTCAAAATTGTCACTCCACTGTAAAAAAGCATTCCAAGAAAATGCATTTCTAAAATGTTGTTGACAAGAATAAACAAAACCCAAGAAACCAAACATTAGAAAATTGAAGTTTTTCGAATCAAAAATTTAAAAAAACATGACAAGGGCCTAATTTTAACAAAATGTTAAGAAGAGCAATATTTCTAAATCTAAAGCAAATCCGAGGAACTCACTGTTCTGTTCTCAAGCAACCTGATTTAGAAGAATTCACAGTGGAAAATGAACCAGTTCGAGAATATCGACCATTTTCTGCAGATGCCGAGAAACTTGAAGATACATTGGAGGACATGATGGAAACTACGGAAAAAGTTCCTATTATAATTGGAGGTCAGGAACAAACGATGATTTGCGAGCAAATGTCTCAAAGAATTCCTCAAAATCATGCAAAAGTATTGGCTACTTACTATTATGCTTCTGAAACTCAAGTGAAACTAGCGATGAGGACTGCGACGCTTGCTCAAAGAGATTGGGACAATTTTCCAATTCAAGACAAAATAAATATTTGGCGGAAAGCAGGTGATTTAATGGCTGGTAAGTACAGGTACCAGTTGGTTGCAGCTACCATGCTCGGTCAAGGGAAGACAGTTCAACAAGCCGAAATTGATGCGGCCTGCGAATTGATAGATTTTACAAGGTTCAATGCATTTTATCTAAAAGAACTTTACAAAATCCAGCCAAATAACCCCGACTTGAAAAAATTTAGGAATGCTACTAGAATCCGAGGTTTTGAAGGCTTCATAGCCGCTATTTCGCCTTTTAATTTCACAGCTATTGCAGGAAACTTGGCATATACTCCAGCTTTGATGGGAAACACTGTAGTTTGGAAACCGTCAGATAATTCAATTCTTTCCAATTGGATTATTTTTAAAATAATGACGGAAGCTGGAGTTCCTGAAGGGGTTGTAAATTTTGTTCCATGCGGAGGACCTAATTTTGGTCCATTAATAGCGCAAAGTCGCGACCTTTGTGGTGTAAATTTCACAGGTTCAGTTTTGACTTTTGAAAAACTCTGGAGACAAGTTGGTCGATACGTAAGGGAATATAACAACTACCCAAGAATGATTGGTGAGCTTGGTGGGAAAAACTTTCATTTCATTCATCCCTCTGCAGACGCTGAGATTGCAATTGTCCATACCATTCTTTCAGCTTTCGAGTATAGTGGACAAAAATGCTCAGCTTGTTCACGACTTTACTGCCCTAGATCACTTTGGCCGGAGATCCAGAAAGGCCTGTTGGATATGGTTAAAACTCTTAAAATAGGCGATGTTGACGATTTCAAGACTTTCACTTCGGCCGTCATCAATGACGCGTCTTTTAAGAAAATACGGTTTTACTTGGAACTTCCAACGAGCAAGTGTTCAAAAGGCCAAACAATACTGTGTGGAGGTAAAGCTGATTGTAAAAGAGGGTACTTTATTGAGCCCACAATCATTCAAGTGGAAGCCCCAGATGACAGACTCATGAAAGAAGAAATATTCGGTCCAGTTTTATCTGTCTACGTTTATGAGGACAACAAGATGGATGAAACGATTGACCTGATTCACACGACTACTGGCTATGCTTTGACAGGAGCTGTTTTTGTAGAGGATGAGACATTTTTGAGATCAGTTGAACATAGGTTTCGAAGAGCTTGTGGAAACTTGTACATAAATGAAAAGTCTACAGGAGCTGTTGTCGGGCAACAACCTTTCAGTGGGTCCAAAAAATCTGGAACGAATGACAAAGCAGGCAGTATATTCTATCTAATGAAATTTGCTAATATGCTGACTATCAAGCAACAATACGAACCAGTTAGAACAGTTATTTACCCTAGTATGTGGGATGAATAAGAAATAGAGGTTTTACTTTAGATTTTGTTTCTTTTTTTATTTCAAAAATCGAAACACTTGGTTTTATTTTTCGAACACCACTTCAAAATAAATCAGTTTTTGTATAAGCAACAAATCACTTACCTTATTATCACTATCTGTAGTGTTGCCAGACCCGAAACTAGCCAAAGAACACCTGTCATGTTCATTCTCAATTGTTGTGGCTGATGTGTCATCCATGTCTCTTGAAGACCTTTGTGAGGCTGGATTTTTAGCTGGTGATTTAGGTTGTTGTAATGTCTTTCCGTAGAAGTAAGATTCGCCAAGGACTGTTCTGACTTTTTTCACCCAAACCTTTGTAGAAAATAAAAAAATCATTTAATATTTTGTTTGTAAAAATTAAGAATAGATAATTTTTAAGGTAATTGGTTTAAAAAATATACACGATATATATTATAAATATTTTTTTAAAATAATTTCTTTTTAACAAAAATTATAAATGTTGGTTTTTTTTTTGCCTTTAAGAGAATTTAAGAGATTTTTTTTTATTTCTTGGACTTTAAATTAAATAACACTCTTCTGATAATATTATTCGTTGTGTATCGTTCCTATTATGAATTCTATTTGAGAAATATAAGAAACATTTCATTAGAAGTCATATTTTTGAGCTTCCTGCTAGAGTTTATTCTTCTAATCAGAAGATATCTCGAAATATCCGAAATTTTTTAAGGCCGGCATTGTTTCCAATCAACACAAAATGAATTAGTAATTACAGTTAATTTTCAAATTTAAATTGCTTAGACTTCTAATGGAATTCTTAAGTAATTTGATTAATCAAAATATATTTTTCTTAAATTCTTTCAGATTTTTTTAATTTTTCAGTTAAGTTATTAAAATACCTTAATTTTGAGATTTAAATAAAAATAATAAAGTAGTAATATCAAGTATTTAAACTCATTTATAGTTAAAAAATACTTTCCAATCAATATGGATACAAAAAGTACATCAAATAAAATGCATTATTGTAATTGTATATAAAATTTGATTTAAGAGAAAATAATTAATAACGGTTTTTTTTATTTAAAAATACTCTAATTTTGTTAAATATATTATTTTTACAAAATTTCTAACATTACTTCTGAAATCCCATAGGTTCTACAAAATCCCTAGAATAATAAAAATACCATGAACATTTTAAAAAATCCCTGTTAAGGATTTTGTGTTTCAGGAAATCATGTTTGCCCCTCGCCTGTAATTCAAATTTGGTATTATTGATACATTGATATACAAAGAAAAACTGGTAGATTTTCTTTTTAAATAATAATAATATTCTTTAAGATTCTTTCACTATTTAAATATACTTATTTAAATACTTGCTTATTTAAATATACCGTGTAAAAGATTTTTCGATACCAGATGGCGCTAGCGCTTAAATTTAGGAAGCTTCTATTTGAACATTTTAATTAAGAAAATCTAATAAAACTCTAAAGTTTTATACCGCTTCTAAAAATTACTGATGAGGTCTTCAAACCCTTGCAATTTTTAGAAATTCCTAAATGGAGTGGCGCAGGAAAGCCAAAAACTGTAAAATGACCTATACAAAATTTACATTTTAGTGCTTCGTTATTTCGAATTAGGGTAATGTGATTATTATTCCTATTATGTTTTTTATTGGCTATTTTGAAATAATTTTATTAACAAAGTCCTAGTGCTACTACGAAACGTAACGTATGTCGTAAACCTTTTGCAACTAGATTTGGCGGGGTAAATATTGTCCCAGAAATTTGATTGGTCCCAGATGGCGCTAGCGCTTAAATTCTGGAAGCTTCTATTTTAAGTATTTTTAAATTTTAGTTTCTAAAATCTTATCCGATTCTCAAATTTTCTATTGCTATACTGAAGAGACCCACCCTCAAACCCTCGGATCATTAGGGAAGCGAAAAATGCCCTATAAAAATTTACATTTTGGTGCATAACTTCGCTATCTCGAATCATGTATCTTGGGATACACAATTTTGAAGGTAAAAATAAGGCCCATAAGCCCTCCTTACGATCTTGGAAATACATGGGCGTAGGAAAAGAGCAATTAAAGCAAAATGAGTTTTTATAGATTTTTTTAAGCCTTAATTTTATAAAAAAAACCTACTGCTACTACGGAA